>JAWQFJ010015648.1:37500-49086 GCA_034096865.1 Theodoxus fluviatilis
TGTGTTATGTGTGTGTGTGTGTACGTTTTTATATATATGTATGTGCGTTAGAGCGCACGCGTGAATGTGCACCTTTGCGCCTGAGAGATTGTGTGTGTGCGCCTTTGTTCGAGTGTATGTTTGTGTGTGTTTGTGTGTGTGAGTGTGTGTTTGGGTGTGTGTGTGTGTGTGTGTGTGTGTGTGTGTGTGTGTGTGTGTGTGTGTGTGCGTGTGTGTGTGTTTGTTAAACTGTATGTGTGCGTGTGTACGTGTGTGTGAGTGCGTGTATATGCTCGAGTGTGTATCACTTCATGTATGTGAGTGTGTGTGTACGTGTGTGTGTATGTGTACGCATACGTGTGTGTGTGTGTGTGTGTGTGTGTGCTCATGTGCGTGAGTAAGCGTGTTTAGGTATGATTCTTTAAGAGTTAGATGCTTGCATTTTCTATGGATAAAATGGCGTGGAAATGTCTCCTGAGGCTGGTAATGAAACAGATTACACTTGCAGTCCCTCTGAGGCTTCCACTCAATGCCCCTCTCAGTGAATCATACACACATATGAAGCTTTTATGTCCTGGAGTTGTCCTAGCGCACCCCCTTTCCCAATTAGCCTCTTCGGCTGCTTAAACCGTCCCCCCCCCCCCCCCCCCGGCAGAACTATTAAAGATGTCCGATAGGGAACTCAAGTAACGCATCCCGGTTCAGCAGAGACCATAAAGCCCGTATTGAACTTTGACGTTCTACATGCTGTGTGTGGCATCCATATTCAATACTGACGTTTGAAGTGCCGTGTGTGGCATCCATATTCAATACTGACGTTTGAAGTGCTGTGTGTGGCATCCATATTCAATACTGACGTTTGAAGTGCCGTGTGTGGCATCCATATTCAATACTGACGTTTGAAGTGCTGTGTGTGGCATCCATATTCAATACTGACGTTTGAAGTGCCGTGTGTGGCATTCATATTCAATACTGACGTTTGAAGTGCCGTGTGTGGCATTCATATTCAATACTGACGTTTGAAGTGCCGTGTGTGGCATTCATATTCAATACTGACGTTTGAAGTGCCGTGTGTGGCATTCATATTCAATACTGACGTTTGAAGTGCCGTGTGTGGCACCTGTATTGAACATTGACGTTTGTCATGCCATGTGTGGCATCCATATTGAACATTGACGTTTGACATGCCGCGTGTACCATACATATTCAACATCGACCTTTTTCATGTCGTGTGTAGCATCTATATTTAATACTGACGTTGCGCAAGTAGTGTCTGGCATCCATATTCAACATTTGAAGCTTTGGATGCCGTGTGTGGCATCCGTATTGAATATTGACGTTTGTCATGCCATGTGTGCCATCCGTATTGAATATTGACGTTTGACATGCCGTTTGTGGCATCCGTATTTAACATTGACGTTTTACATGCCACGTGTGGCATCCGTATTCAACAGTGACGTTTGACATGCCATGTGTGGCATCCATATTTGACATTGACGTTTGACATGCCGTGTGTGGCATCCGTATTCAACATTGACGTTTGACATGCCGTGTGTGGCATCCGTATTCAACATTGACGTTTGACGTGCCATGTGTGGCATCCGTATTCAACATTGACGTTTGACATGCCATGTGTGGCATCCATATTTGACATAGACGTTTGACATTAGCCGCCACGACGAAGTACCGTCTTGTCAACGCAACGTTTAGATTTACTCACTCCATCAATTCCCTCCATGAAAAAGAAAAACGTCTGGCAGAATGTTTGGCTTTATCTATTTTCTTTCATCAGTGCCCGAAGAGCGAAGAAGGGGAGATGACTGCGGACGGAATCTTCAAGGGTTGGTGGTACTTGGTGACGAACGTCTTGAGTGTGAGCGTGAGACGAGACCTGCAGGCCATGATCCATGATATCCGAAAACTTGCCATGATTCGTTTGTACTCGCCCTGGACAGGAGATCTCTTCAGAGGACCCTTTTCGGAGAAGTGCGTCGTGGAATAAAAGAGAAAGAGAGAGAGAGAGAGAGAGAGAGAGAGAGAGAATGGAGGGGGAGAGGGAGAGGAAAGAGAAAGAACGAAAAAAAGAGAGAGGAAAGGAAGGGGAGGGACAGAGAGAGAGAGAGAGATAGAGGGAGAGATAGAGAGATAGAGAGAGAGAGAGAAAGAAAAAGAGAGAAAGAGACAGTGAAAGAGAGAGGGATGAAGAAAAAAGAGAAAGATGAATGGAGGGATGAAGAAAAAAGAGAGATGAAAGGAGGGAGGGAGAGAGAGAGAGAGAGTTCAGACTTCACTTTATTTTGACCGACGACCCATCAAAAGAATCAAAGTTACATGTGTAATGGTTCCATAAACATGTATTAAAAGGGTAACAATGTACATTAGTACGTTGACACACGTAATACATACGATTATAAAAACCGCTGGCGCTGAACCTCCAGGTTTTGGCATTTTAAAAAAATTCAAAAAAGATCGGGTTCGAACCCGCAACCTCTCGAGAAAAGAGGGGGGAAAAACACACACACACATACAAACACAAAAAACCAGGTCGGGTTGAAACCCACAACCTCTCGAAAAAAGAAAAGAAAACAAAGTTTCTGTGCAGAATCGAATCTGGTCATGCATGACCAAGAGTCCAACGCTCTACCAGCTGAGCCATTAGAGAATTGATATGGCAGAGTATTTGTAAAGCATTTATAATAGCTTGGTCCCAATTTGAAAAAATCGTGCACTTTGTGACAAGTCTGTGCCCTTTTGCATGGTGGTAGATATGGGTCTGAGGTTTCCAAAAATCATCTACTACAAAGTAAGAGACCCCGTCTTCCCGTCTGTATACATAAATTAAAAATGGCCGCTATACGTACGTGAGATCGTGTTTGAGCAGAGGCTATTTAAGCTTCACATAATGTTCTCAGTTGTGAAATGTATGTCATTTGACTCAACAAAACCAAATCTAAAGTTAGTTCCTCCTGTTAAAGAATTTCTAAGGCCTCATTTGCATAAAATTCAAAATGGCCGCCATGGAAAACACGTTTTATCATAAATCTGGCTTTCTTTGACTTTTTTCCCGGACAAAATCATCTGTATCCATGTACTTTGACATAAGGAACTGATTTCTGGGGGTGTTTTTTTATTTCAATCACAATTTGCAAATCATGCTCCCAGCTAATTTGCATAATTTGTAATTAAAACAGACATTCTGCAACATTGAAGCTGTTCTTTACGTGTCATCATTGTTCATGCACCCTCCTTGACACTTGCAGACTTTGCTGCATCGCAGTCCTGCCCTGCTGCACTTGCAGTTGCCCCTGCAAGCCACCTTGCATCCACAGCTCACCAGCAGCATGCACGCATCGGTGACGTCTGGCAAGACTGTCCAGTATGGCAACCACACTCGTGTCCTTGGGTTCCACTCCCATCCCCAGTCAGCTGGGTTTGCGATCTCAGGTTCCTTGGTCAGTGCCTGCCTCCAGGTGTCAGCCATCAGCACAGCACGCCTGGCATGCTGATAGAGTGCATGCTGCGTCGGAGGAATTATTTCCAGACTGGTCTTCCCAGCAACAGTGTACAGGAACTGTCTTGCTTCGTTGACACTGAAGAAGGCGCACGTCTTGCTGTACATGATCACAGTCAAACGCTCCAACAGTCTCATGTGCTGCGAATCCATTGTCAGGCACGTTGGGGCATGGGTGATGGCTATGAAAGTGTCAGTGATTGCAGGCAGAGTGCTCCATGCTTTCCATGCTGTCTTTTTCCCAATGCAATGGAATGCAGACACGCAGTCGCACCCTGTGAAGGCGTGAAAGAAGGCAAGGGCTTGACAGGATCGAGGTCCAAGTTGCTGTGCGATATGATGAACTGGGATGTCCTTGTAGGTTTTTCCTGTGCCAAATCCCACCCATACTTCTGAAAGACCGAGGTCATGAAACAGTGAAACAGCGAGGATGACAACGTCACTGTCCACTGTTCTCAGGTATGCTTTCTTGTGGCCCTGTTCTGCTGCATGTCTCAAGTGCAGGATCATCCGCGTGTCAGCCTCCTCCTGTTTGCAGGGAGACACAGATGATAAGTCAGTTGGCTTGTTGCTCAGCACCATCTGTTCCTTTGTGGTGAGGAGGAGCACGTCCATGTCTGATGTGAGTCTGTGAAGTTCCTCAGCAAGAAATTGGAAGAACTCGTCTTTGTTATCGCTGTTTAGAAGGAATTTCTGCCACGAGCTTCCTTTTGGCAATGGGACATTTGCTGAGACACGTGTTCTCAGACCCCGGCCTCTCTTTTCTCTTGTTTGTGACTTGAGACTTGATGCTGTATAGGTATCCCATACAGCATCAAGTCTCGTTGTACTGTCTGTCAACTGAGCACGCAAGAAGGGCAGCAGCTGAGCCTGGGTGTAGTCTCCAAAGACGGTTGCCTTTTGAGGCCGGATCATATGAATCACTGCTGCCATGTCGAATATCAGGACAGAAGCTTGTTTTGTTGCCTCATTTCGGCCTGGAGGAGGCATTCCTGGGAGACACTCAAGAATCTCCGACTTGGTACCAGAACGGAGCTTGCCGCCTTCGGACAAAGCTGGGGGTCACGGCTGTTTTCGTGCCGGAAGAAATCAGCCATGTCTTCCTCAGGGCGGGACAGAAGTGACATGAACATCTTAACTACCAGCGCAGTGTCCTTCTTTGTAGATGACAATTTGCTGGCACCTTTCGTCAGATCCGATGGTGGCCTGTTGGCAAAGGTGAAGACATTGGCCCTTGGGATGACGTCCGAAAGAGGCTTTGTGCAATTTTCTATTCTGTCTCTCACAAACTCGGTGAACATGGTTTTGCCTACCTCTGAAGCCCCTCTGAGACTCTTGGTAATTTCTGGGTCCATGACTTCAGCTGAAATCAAAGTGACAAGATCTGAGCTTGTTTCGTTGAAGGGATTGATAACAGTACCCTCGGTGACAAGGTTGCATAGAGCTTTGAGGTGGTTCAGCAATTTGGTTTGTTCTGCCTTTGAGGAATCAGCATGTTCAACGGCTCCTTTGTCTGCCTGAGTGAAACAAGCTGACTCAAACTCATCGAGAATTCGCAAAACTTCTGGTCGTGAAAGCTCTATCATCTCCTTCTCTTCGCTCTGACCATAGAGTCCTTTGGTTCCTCCTTCTCCTTTCAGAAACTTCACTGAGTGCTCCTGGCTCTGGTCAAGAGCCATCATAGAGCATTTGCCCTCACCTCGCTGGACCGAAAACTTGCCGTTCATGAAGGCCTCGTGTACAGAAGGATGCTTCTCTTGCAGTTTGGCCATGTCACGCAGGAAGACGGGAAGCCATCTGGCGTAGTTAGTATGTCCGAATGTGAAGAACCAGGGGCACATCTCGTGGAGAGTGGACAGCGTCTGCTGCCAGTCACCCAGTCGCTGACCCTCCACAAAGCGGCACATGAGTGACAGATACTCTCTCACTGTCACCCAGTAGAATACCGTAGGTGCATTGGTGACCAGACGCCTTTCCCATATTGCCATCGGTTCATGAGGCCCAAATCCATCCTTGCAGTACTCTTCATACGCCTCCAGCTCCAACACATGGAGCCAGATCAGGGTCAGGTGGTATGCGTAGCGAGTTCTCTTGACGTTCTTTCCCCCGAGGAGGGATGCTGCAACTCCTGTTTCGAAGATTCTGGCCAAAAAGAACATTCGGTCCCATCCAGACCCAGCAAGCAGCTTTCCACCACACTCCTCAGCTGTCATCTCCACATGGAGCAGGCCCATGAAGGACACCATCTTGTCTTCTCCCACTTCATTAGGATACACCCACTGGCATTTCTTCTGGATGGCGTACAGCGGACAATCAGCAACAATGACTGGGATTTGGTGGGGGTTAATGAAGTCGGTTGCCTTCGCAACGACATGCATGGCGTGTTTCTGCATGGACATGGTCGCTGCTTTGTCAAAGAAGAGGGGGAACACCCCAACCGTAGCTCTTGGCCTCACATCTTCTATTCTTTGTCTATGAGAAAGAAAACCAAGGTAGGTGACAGGGGTGTCCTGCAGATCTCCATTCAGGTCTTTGATCACTGTCTGCACATGCGAAAGCCACTCTTCAACAGAGGTTTTCTCTTCTGGGCTGTGGACGTTTGGGGACATTCCTTGTCCAAGTGTGGTTGGAGACAGTTTGACATCTCCGGCAAACTCGTCGACATGAGGTATGGTGACATAGTCCTCAGGGAGTTTCACAGCGACTCCGTCCAGGTCATTCAGACTCAGAGGGGGCGGGTCTTGTCCTTTGTTGTCCTTCGTGGGGTGGTTCGTGAGGGAAATGGCTGTGCCATGGAATTCACAGCGCCCTGGCTGGTCGATATTGTCCACAGCACCTGTTGTGAAAATGCCATGTTTCATATTGGTTGGCACAACAAGACCATTGTCGACGAAGCGTTTGGACACTGCTCGTGCAAGTTCCCTTCTCAATGCCATAACCCTGTTGTATGAAACTGAAGCACCAAGAGCATGAAGTGTGCTAACTGCGCTTTTCTGTCTGTCAATAACATGCAGTTTGAGTCCCAAGTACAAAGGGAAGGGCGTTTCTCTTTCTTTCCTCTGGTAGAGGCTAACTGCAGATGTTGCTCGTTTTGTAGTGTTACTGCAGATCAGTTGAGATATGGTGCATGCCACTCGCACTTTTGCATTGACAGTCTCTGTGTCCTCATCACCTTCTGCTAATGAGCTGGTGCCCTGCAGCAGTGTGTCCAAGAACATCCAGAGTGGTTTCGCTACTGGTTCGCTTAGACACACAGAGGAGAAGGAACCATTGAAAGGCAATTGTTGCAGGAGAGTGTACCGGCGAAGTAGTAGGGCAATTTCTACAATCTTTTGTGCTTCATCCTCAGTCACTTTGCTGGTGACTGTTTCGGCCAATGCCTTTCCAACAGATTTTGTGTGCGAAATGTACACGTCTCTTCCCTGTGAATAAGCAGACCACTCAGATCCAAGTTTTTCAAGCAGATGAGTTTTGAACCGTGTCTTGTGCACAGCAACCCCTATCCATTCAGATCCCAACTGCTGCAGATGATTTTCATACATCCTTACTAACTCCGCGAGTTTGTACGTTTCATGGTGGTATTGCAAGTTAGCAACTAGCCGAGCCACTACCAAAGGATCATACTGCTGACCGTCTCCACTTGACTTGCTGGCGTTTGCTTTCTGCCGCGCATCGTTCTTGAGTTTTGTGTAGCACGAAATATGGTAATATATGTCTGCTGCATGCGCATCTTCGGCATTTGCTACACTGTTTAAACGAGCATGAACCACCCAATTTTTGGATTCTAGTGACCACTTACAGAGTTTTTGTCCACAACCGTCACTTCTTGCTTTGTAGATTGGCTCGCCACTTTCCTCTTTGCGTTTCTCACAACAAACACATTGTATCTCATCTCGAGGAAGAGAAGCTGAAAAGCTTGATCGAGTTTTCTTGGGGCTTATTGCTTCACCGTCGCTGTCTGAATCTTCCCTCCGTCTTTTTTCTAAGGCTCTCTTGATTATGTGAGAACGGAACCTATGCCGGCATGCATCGTGATATTTTGCTTTGTTTTTAGACAAAGTCTGAGCGATTCCTGATCCGTCGTCGAGGGATTCCATGGTCACACCAAGAGGCAGTTCAAGACTGTTCTCATGAAAAGCCTTTAGTTCGTTTTCTAGAGTCTGATAGGCTTTTTGATGACATTCCTTGTACAAAGGGCATCTCAATTCCCTGTCTGATTTTGATTGACACAAACAACAAAGTTTCCAGTCCGTCTCTGTTCTTGTACTGAATGGGTTGTATTTGAGAGTGAAGTCGCTCATGGTCGCTTTGTATTTTCTCCTCTTCACACTTGATGATCAAGATCTGCACACACAAGAAAAATATATTAGTGTGTGTCAAACTTTTTCTTTCATGCATACACATTATAGAAGTCCCTTGGAAACATATGTAACCACACACCAAACAAAATTACAGTTTATGTCAAAGAATACATAATTCTCTTTTAACTGGTCTATCACATTCATGTAACACATACAAAAGAGTGAGTGATATTTTCATAAATATCCATCATACCGGAAACATAACACCAGAAATGGATTCCTTGTGTTAAATAACCTCTGAAAAGTTGGTTTAAGCAAGAAGAAAGGACCACGGGAGCCAAAGATGGGATGATATCCATATGTCGTGGCAGCCATTTTCAATTTATGCAAATTAGCTCTTGGAAATGCTGTAGCGAGAAAAACAACTTCATCATTCTAAGTTGTAGAGTCAAACTTTACACCTAAAGTCTTCCAAAAACATTTTATTTTAGCAAAGAAGAGTCATAAGCATACATTGACGTGTACACGGCAGCCATTTTTAATGTATGCATACAACCATGAAGACGGGACCTCCCACTTTGTAGTAGATGATTTTTTGAAACCTTAGACCCATATCTACCACCATGCAAAAGGGCAAAAACTTGTCACAAAATGCACGATTCTTTCATTTTATGACATATTGGGACCAAGCTATAACGTTCTTTTCCGTGGCCACACAAGCAGCTAAATCTCAACCGGCTGAATAAAAGCAAAGGAATCTGTGCGGAGGTGAGTCTCAGATCTGCATTAGAAATTGCACATTACTGCTCATTGCTCGTGCAAGGCTGGGTAAGTGTTGTTGTTTTTTTAATCATTTATCTGTTACGTGTTTGATGGAGTAACCTAAGCTCGCATTCCAAAATTGTAGAACCTACTCTTGAAGTGTTGTGTGTGGATCCAAAACGCTTGTGCAACTGTCCTTCGCACTGACTGTCATATGCACCGACTGTCTTTTGCACTGACCGTCTTTTGCATTAACTGTCCTTCACACTGACAAGGAGATAGTCACGAAGGAGAGGAGGGGAAGTGCGCTTTCTACAGTGGGTAAAGATCTAACAGTCCGCTCCAAGTTTTTGTCGCGTTCACCAGTGCTTCGGACATGTGCCGGTCATTCTGTGCACTGGTCAGTGTGAAAGTGCATAAAACAGTCAGTGCATCGGATAGTCAGTGCATAGAACAGTCAGTGTGAAGGACAGTTAATGCAAAAGACAGTCCGTGCATAGGACAGTCAGTGTGAAGGACAGTTGCGCAAACTTTTTGGCTCCACACACACTTCAACAGTAGGTTCTACAATTTTGGAATGCGAGCTTAGGTTACTCCATCAAACAAGTAACAGATAAATTATTATTAAAGAAAACACTTACCCAGCTTTGCACGAGCAATGAGGATGGTTGATCTTCTGCTTAGCAGCGTCAAGATGGAAAGAAAATCGATATGCCATGGAGCTTCATTTTTGACTCACATGCGAAGCAAAAGTGAGTCTATGTACTGAGCCGTGTCGTCCGTCCGTCCGGGCGTCCGTCCGTCCGGGCGTCCGTCCGTCCGTCCGTCCGTAAAAAACTTAAACGTTGGATTTTTCTCGGAGACTATTAAGTCTATCAACACCAAATGTGGCATGATGGTGTATGATGACAAGGCCTCAAAAACATACATAGTGACTTGACCTTGCTTCAAGGTCAAGGTCACAGGAGCCATAAATGTGGTCTCAAAAACAGTCATTTTTCACATTTTCCCAATTTTCTCCCACGTTATTGAGAATGGCAACCTTAGCTACAAGTAGTATATAGGTCAACGCAAGCCCTATCTTTTGATACCAGTTTGGTTGACCTTGCTTCAAGGTCAAGGTCACAGGAGCTCTTCAAAGTTGGATTGTATACATATTTTGAAGTGACCTTGACCCTGAACTATGAAAGATAACTGTTTCAAACTTAATAATTATGTGGGGCACATGTTATACTTTCATCATGAGACACATTGGTCACATATCATCAAGGTCAAGGTCACTTTGACCCTTATGAAATGTGACCAAAATGGGGTAATGAACCACTAAAAGTGACTATATCTCATGGTAGAAAGTGCCAATAAGCACCATTGTGCTTCTTATGTCTTGAATTAACAGCTTTGTGTTGCATGACCTTGGATGACCTTGACCTTGGGTCAAGGTCACATGTATTTTGGTAGGAAAAATGTGTAAAGCATTTCTTTGTGTATGATGTCATTGGTAGGTTTAGTTGTTTGACCTTGACCTTGAAGGTCACCTGAAGGTCAAGGTCATATAAAGGTCAAGGTCAAGCATGTGAGTCGTATGGGCTTTGCCCTTCTTGTTTCGTATTGATCTGAAGCACCAAGCTGTCAACTCGACCGTTTATTCCGCTTGCTCATAGATCTAAATTTCATCTAAATAACTTGAGTGATTTTTATTCATACCCCTGTCTATCAAAGTCTGAGAAATCTTCTCACTGTCTGGCAAAAATGAGACACAAATGATGTCCGGAATACAATGCACCAAATCAGCGTTCATTCGGAAGCCATTTTGCCACCGGCGCATCTGTAACCACGCGAGATACAACGAGAAAAGGGGCGTGGCTGTAGAGTGGGTCGCCATTCCATCAAATGACTACTTGCATCGTAAAAAAATCCTTCTTTATCCTTTCACCAAATGGTCTCAAAATCCATTATCCTCAAAATTCTACTCGCAAATGACGTCACGTTGTTGATGACGTCAAACATTACGCAATTTCGCCATTCCATGAATCACGTATTTGGGGAGGCGCTCTGGAGTGTACGACCTTAAAAAACCACTTTCTTATCAAGCCTCGATTCAGCAAATGTGATACATTGATTCGGATCTAACTTCCAGTTAGTGTGCAAAATCTCAAGGAAATCCGTCTAGTAGTTTTTGAGATATAAGCCGTTAAGTCGGGACAGACAGACAGACACACACACACACACACACACACACAGACAGATAAAAACCGCTGGCGCTGAACCTCCAGGTTTTGGAGAAAAAAAGAAGATCGGGTTCGAACCCGCAGCCTCTCGAGAAAAGAGGAGGAAAAAACGCACACACACACAAACACAAAAAACCAGGTCGGGTTCGAACCCACAACCCCTCGAAAAAAGAGAGAAAAAAAAGTTTCAGCGCAGAATCGAACCTGGTCATGCATGACCAAGAGCCCAATGCTCTACCAACTGTGCCATTGAAAACTTGTATGTATGTGAAGCATTTATAACGACCTTTTCATAAACCCCCGTGGTTCGTATTTTGCACTGTAAATTGTAGAAAAATGGATGATAGCATGAACTGTTTGGTATTTCATACGGATCTAACCCATCAACGTCAATATTCTTCTCGTAGTATCGCATTTTGGCGTCTGCTGGTAGAGGTTCAACATATATCGAAGCGTTTTGCTGAAGTAGGAAAGATAACTCTGTTTGACTCGATGTCATTACGCTGAAATGGTTGTTGTCCCCAACATTTCTGTCTGATCAAACAGAATACTCGGTGTTTGAAATCTCTTCCTTACAGTCACGTGACAAACCGATGACCATGTAATATATCGCGACATGTTCTTCACTCGGCGGTCTCATTCTCGTTCAAATGCCCAAAATGTTGGGCGTCGATTACGGCTTTACGCCATCATGCATTTCACCATTCTGTGAAATGACAAAATAAATCACCTTCAGCCATTAAAATTGACACTAGTCGCCAGAACGCGACTGTTTCACTCGATCTGGATGAGGCTATTCCATCAA
>JAWQFJ010015650.1:2500-17015 GCA_034096865.1 Theodoxus fluviatilis
AGTGTGGACGTGAAATCTACACTTCTGATTGAAGGTGGTCGTGGGAAAAGTCATTTGACTCCCTGTCTATTTTCAATCCTGCAGCCTTTTTAGTCTCATCGACATCTTGCGACGCAGTGCACACGACCCTACTTGCAGGCTGGAGAGGTTGATAAAGAGTTGCACATGAGTATAAAGGACTGTCCAGTCATACTGTTGCAGTCATTACGAATATATCTGTCCATTTAACCGAAGCTGCAGAATATCTGCTGTCTGTTCATCTTACTGAGGCAGCACACGAGTTCTAAAGGTATGTGCTTCCTGAGAGTCGAGGAGGTACGTGAGTAAAATGTAACATCCACTATTTGTTTGTACGATATTATTAATCTGTCTTACACACGTATGACGTAGGATTCTGGTACCATTCATGAATGACCGCTGTTCTGCCTTTGTAAAAGAACATGCTGTAAAGGTGAGTTAGGGGTGATAAAAGACCCAGCGTGTTTCCTTAACGCAATGTGTAAATGGTGAATGACTAGGGAGATTCAGACCTATTTTGCTTTTACTCTTACCAGCTCGTGTAATTCTCGTAATCAATGGCCTTACGTAGCCTACAAAGGCTGATAGGCCTTATGATTCCATACATTCATTCATTCATTCATTCATTTTGTTCCTTCTGTGATTTTCATGGCCAGTGACCCTCCATAGCCTGCAAAGGTTGAAAGACCTTATAGCTTATTTCATTCATTCATTGTTCATACTCTGACCATGAGTGCGTTCAGGCTTCAACTCCGCAGGCACAGTGGAGGGGCAGCGTGGTTGACACTCAGCTACACTCGTCCTTAAACGACTCGACTGCAAAGCCTGAACGACGTTGTGGGTGAAATGTGGCTTACTGCTGGTCTTTGAACAAAGAATTGAACGCGCCCCAGCTCTCGTGACTTCCATGGGCAATGGGGTTACATAGCCTACACAGGCTGATAGGCGGTAACTTTAGCATTCAGCATTTTTAAGGCATGTGTGCCGAATCAGATTTACAGAAAATTGTCTGACGAACTGGTCTATCGGTGTATTTTTATCTTGCAGTTAGTGTGGCTATCCTGAAGAGAGCCGTACCTGCGTAGAAGCAGTCTTGGCATTTTGTCTGTGAGTGGAACTCGGCGCCATGACCACGGATGTGCAACCCGGGTTCACGGACCAGGCCTTCCCTGAGGTCTTCAACACAGTGCCACCTCCACCCAAGGAGAAGAAATCTGGACAGCTGCCTGACCATCTCATTCGGCAGTTCTTTGAGGAGGTGTGTGTGCGCGCGCGCGCGCGCGTGTGTGTGAGAGAGAGAGAGAGAGAGAGAGAGAGAGAGAGAGAAAGAGAGAGAGAGAGAGAGAGAGAGAGAGAAAGAGAGAGAGAGAGAGGGAGAGAGAGAGAAAGAGAGAGAGAGAGAGAGAGAGAAAGAGAGAGAGAGAGAGAAAGTCAGCCACTGGGATGTAATTTGAAGTCAACGTACAAATGTGTGTGTGTGTGTGTGTGTGTGTGTGTGTGTGTGTGTGTGTGCGTGCGCGCGCGTGCGATTGTTAGTGTTTTCGTATGTGCGAGTATTCATGCACATGTGTTCGTGTTTTTTATATTCATGGTTAAATTCACTATTATTAAAAATAGCCTGGTGTGAGAAGTAAAGTTTTCAATTATTCACTTTGTCAGCTAATCAAACGTCTATAAAGGACACGAAATGATTGTCAAGAAACAAAGCAGATATAAACAATATTTATTCTCGGACACCGATGAGGATGTTTCCCACAAAACCTGAGAGGAGGGGTGGATGTTTCCCACAAAACCTGAGAGGAGGGGTGGGTGTTTCCCACAAAACCTGAGAGGAGGGGTGGATGTTTCCCACAAAACCTGAGAGGAGGGGTGGCTGTTTCCCACAAAACCTGAGTGGAGGGGTGGCTGTTTCCCACAAAACCTGATAGGAGGGGTGGCTGTTTCCCACAAAACCTGATAGGAGGGGTGGCTGTTTCCCACAAAACCTGAGTGGAGGGGTGGCTGTTTCCCACAAAACCTGAGAGGAGGGGTGGATGTTTCCCACAAAACCTGAGAGGAGGGGTGGCTGTTTCCCACAAAACCTGAGAGGAGGGGTGGGTGTTTCCCACAAAACCTGAGAGGAGGGGTGGCTGTTTCCCACAAAACCTGAAAGGAGGGGTGGCTGTTTCCCACAAAACCTGAGAGGAGGGGTGGATGTTTCCCACAAAACCTGAGAGGAGGGGTGGCTGTTTCCCACAAAACCTGAGAGGAGGGGTGGGTGTTTCCCACAAAACCTGAGAGGAGGGGTGGGTGTTTCCCACAAAACCTGAGAGGAGGGGTGGGTGTTTCCCACAAAACCTGATAGGAGGGGTGGCTGTTTCCCACAAAACCTGAGAGGAGGGGTGGGTGTTTCCCACAAAACCTGAGAGGAGGGGTGGATGTTTCCCACAAAACCTGAGAGGAGGGGTGGCTGCTTCCCACAAAACCTGAGAGGAGGGGTGGCTGTTTCCCACAAAACCTGAGAGGAGGGGTGGGTGTTTCCCACAAAACCTGAGAGGAGGGGTGGGTGTTTCCCACAAAACCTGAGAGGAGGGGTGGGTGTTTCCCACAAAACCTGAGAGGACGGGTGGCTGTTTCCCACAAAACCTGAGAGAAGGGGTGGCTGTTTCCCACAAAACCTGAGAGGAGGGGTGGGTGTTTCCCACAAAACCTGAGAGGACGGGTGGCTGTTTCCCACAAAACCTGAGAGAAGGGGTGGCTGTTTCCCACAAAACCTGAGAGGAGGGGTGGGTGTTTCCCACAAAACCTGAGAGGAGGGGTGGGTGTTTCCCACAAAACCTGAGAGGACGGGTGGCTGTTTCCCACAAAACCTGAGAGAAGGGGTGGCTGTTTCCCACAAAACCTGAGAGGAGGGGTGGGTGTTTCCCACAAAACCTGAGAGGAGGGGTGGGTGTTTCCCACAAAACCTGAGAGGACGGGTGGCTGTTTCCCACGAAACCTGAGAGAAGGGGTGGCTGTTTCCCACAAAACCTGAGAGAAGGGGTGGCTGTTTCCCACAAAACCTGAGAGGAGGGGTGGGTGTTTCCCATAAAACCTGAGAGGAGGGGTGGGTGTTTCCCATAAAACCTGAGTGGAGGGGTGGCTGTTTCCCACAAAACCTGAGAGGAGGGGTGGCTGTTTCCCATAAAACCGGAGTGGAGGGGTGGGTGTTTCCCAGGGCTACGTCATCGTGCCCGAGTTCTTCAACACGAAGGAGGAGTTGGACCCATGCCGAGATGCCATTGAGGTGCTGGTGGAGGGACTGGCCCAGAAGCTCTACAAGGCAGGCAAGATCAAAGGTGAGACGTCTACAGGCACTCCTGCACAGTGGAACTGGTAGTAGAAGTGTTGGTAGACTCCGCAACTACCGTATTTGGGGGGCTACAAGGCGCTTCCAGCTATAAGGCACATCCCCTTGTGAAAAAGCAAGCACACCAAACAACATATTTCAGTCCTATACGTAGAGAGCGCATCAGAGTATAAGGCGCGCATCGACGTGCGTCCTTAGTGACAACAACACACGTGCCATGGGCTGTCAACAGCTGAGGTGTATCACTCAGAGACAGACAGAAAGACAGACACACACACACACACAAACACACACGGACAAATGGACGGACGAACGGACAGACAAAAAAAGACAAATCTTTATTATCCACACATGGACTTTTAAATGGTAAAATTCATCTATAGAACACATAATAAGATACACACAATTTCAAGGTGTTACAAGTATAGCAAGAGGTAAGTTATATGAATTATTATCTCCAACATGAGTATTTTGGCCACGAATAAGTCACTATCACTGCATCAAGCGCAGAGGTAAATTTGGAGAAAAAAAGTTTCGCCGTGTAGTAAAAAAATTAAATACGATGACTCTCTTTAGGCGATAGGAGAATTTAGTGAATTGATTCTGTAAAGTAAAGAATGATATTTTAAATATAATTTTCAAAAAGTGTGAAGCATGGTGCTGTGTGGCCGGAGTGTGGTATGGCTTGAGCAGGCTGGGAGTTTAGAGACGGTACACTTGTCTCTCTCCCTTCACTCCCTCCAAGGAATCTGCAGACAAGAAGGTGTGGTTTCAAATTTCTCCGTCTTTATTCATGGTAACAGACCGCGCAGCACATGGCTACTGCCTGCTGGGATGACCTCTCTGTAGCCTATATCGCCTCCATCCTGCTCTGGCTTTAAATAGTCTGCGCGGACCTCAGCGAGAGCAGACGGAATTTCTCATTCAAAGCTGGGACCTGAAGGCAAACTTGTGCTAACATAATAGGTTTTAACAACTTTTTGAGTCTTAAATCACCAGTTCCAAATGACAAACTTCACTCCTTTGGAAAGTGCGTTAGTCAAAGTACATTCTGCGCCGATGAATGCATTCCAAAAGTGATTCGTGTATAAATGAATGGTCAGGGAAGTATTTACGGCGCCAAATAAATCAGGTACTTATTCATCGTTTTCTTTTAATATTACCGTTTACAACTCGTGGAGTGCAGGTTGCCATATATGGTATGATTGATAAGGATAAACACTAAGTTTATAGTCAATATTACAGACAGTACATGATACATTAGATGAATAAACTGTAAAATTCGATGTGCTCTCAAGCACTGCAGTGGAAGTCGAAGACAAGGATACTGCCAGATGAGAGAGTGAGTCTGCGTGAACAACATATATCTCTAAGGCAGCAACAGAGTGTGAGAGAAACACGCCTTTCACGTATCTCTGCAGTTATAATCCAGGAACAGATGAGAGACAGCACGTTGAACGACAAGTCTCTATATCCGATTCTCACCGTCTTACAAGTGTTTGAAGGAAAAGAGTGTCATGTCTAGACTGTTATTTAGTTGTGTAATAATGCATGCTTACATTTAGCATGTTTATCCTTTCAATGTAATAGATGCATAATTTTGTCTGCTTCAGACTTGTACAAGGAGCATGGGCTCTTCGAAAGACTGACTCATATTGAGAAAGATTTTCCTGGGGCAAACATCCTTCTGCACAAGAGAGGTGTCCTTCCTCAGGTACTGGTTTCAGTCTAGTCGAATCCAAATTATAGTACTTAGAATCTGCCTCTGTCTGTCTGTCTGTCTGTCCGTCTGTCTGTCTGTCTGTCTGTCTGTCTGTCTGTCTGTCTGTCTGTCTGTCTGTCTGTCTGTCTGTCTGTCTGTCTGTCTGTCTGTCTGTCTGTCTGTCTGTCTGTCTGTCTGTCTGTCTGTCTGTCTGTCTGTCTGCCTGCCTGCCTGCCTGCCTGCCTGTCTGTCTGTCTGTCTGTCTGTCTGCCTCTCTCTCTCTCTCTCTCTCTCTCTCTCTCTCTCTCTCTCTCTCTCTCTCTCTCTCTCTCTCTCTCTCTCTCTCTCTCTCTCTCTCTCTCTCTCCCTCTCTAGCCTTAAAGGGATATTTGATAAAATCATTCCTTTAATAGTTTATTACAACATATAATACTACCACTTTCTCTTACCGCTGGTCATATCCTTGCAGTCTTCACCAAACATTCAGCTATCTGTCAGACTGCTTGCACTGGGACGAGCCTAACTTTCCTCACGATTTGCACCTCGAGCATTACCTCCACCATCAACCTAGACGTGAAGGAATATTTATAAACATGAAGATGACGATGTCTACCAAAACTTTTACGAACACAATGATTTCACCTTTACTGCTTTGTCACTAAACGTCGGCAAAATTCACAGAGAGAACTACAACTCGATCCACTGCAAATGTGTCGGTTATATATATTATTTCTCTGCGCCCACAAATCCACACTAAGTCGCAACGCATATTCTGCACTCAAGCGGCAGATGCTTTGTGGATTGGGGGTGAGAACTGACCCTCCTTGTCTTCCTACACGATTCGTAAAAGGCGAATGTTTAGGAAATCGAGATTCGACTTCCTCTAATCAGTTCCTGTGATTTTGTGGTCAATGGTCTTGTACAGCCTATAGAGGCCGGTGTGCCTTTCGTCATCATTCATACTCTTCTCTCTGTCTTCAGGCGTTCCGAGACCTATGGTCCAACGAGAGGCTGCTGAACGTGGTAGAGCAGCTGATTGGTCCTGAGATCGCCGGACATCCGGTCTGGAATCTGCGCACGAAAACGCCTCAGAACGAGGCTACCACAGTGCCCTGGCACCAAGGTAGGTAACTCGTTTCTGTATTAACCACAAGCGTTCTTTTTTTTGCCCGTGCTCCATTTCATCTTAACTGTACTAGGTTGTATCTTTCTCACTCCCCACCGCACGCCCTCTCTCGGCATTCATAACTGGCCCTACCCAAGTTTGGAGGTCACTGATAAAAGATGAGGTTTCTGGATATAAAGAACTTATGCATAAGGTGAATAACTGTATTTCGAAAGAGAAGATGCCAAAACACTGACAAACCATGTAAAACTGAAAACAGCACGAATGGACAGTTTGTCCATGTGTGTGTATATGTGTGTATGATTGTATGTATGTATGTATGTATGTATGTATGTATGTATGTATCATTCGTATTTCAGACTTGTCTTACACAATGGTTCCTCTAATTTGATGGATTAAATACCTCATTGTGACTTTGTAGCCAGAAATAGAGCATGTAGAGCACAAAGATGAGAGAGAATTGGAAACTGGACGCTGTGTTGGGGACTGTGTTGGGGACTGTGTTGGTGTGAGAGGCAAAGAAACAATTATGTGACACAAAAATGCAATGAATGAAGCAACTTGATATATGGCGACAAAGATCTGAGAAAAATAAATGCTCTATTTCTGACTACAAAGTCACAACGAGGTATTTAATCCACCGAATTAGAGGAAACATTGCGTAAGATATGTATGTGTGTATGAATGCATGTGTGTATGTATGTGTGTGTATGTGTGTGTGTGTGTGCGCGCGTGGGTGTGTTTTTTTTTAACGTGCGCGCTCGCATTTCTGGCATCAGAACGACAATTTACAAGTTAGTTTTTTTTTCTTCAGAAAATCAGAATGGACACCCTTAACCTTTTATTCTACATATGAAACATGCTTTCATAACAGTGATGCGACTGAGTTCGCATATACTGAAGTAGTGTAGGGTAGACAAGGACCACACATTTTCCAATTGTATGTGCACTTACGAGACGTCTCCGTTCGACTGTGCACCAGCAAGCATTGTTAGTTGTTAGTGTGTCAAGATTTACAGGTCACAGTCAGTTCGCTGATAAGACACAGACGGTCACTTTGAGAAAAAAGCCTATTTATCTATAACTTCCAAGGTCATTTTTGTCTCGCACTTGTAAATTTGTTAAATGTTACGACGCTGGAGATGGATGGATGGATGGATGGATGGATGGATGGATGGATGGATGGATGGATGGATGGATGGATGGATGGATGGATGGATGGATGGATGGATGGATGGATGGATGGATGGATGGATGGTTGGATGGATGCATGGATGGATGCATGGATGGACGGATGGATGGATTAAAGAAGGAATAGATGCATCAATGGATGAATGGATGTATTAATGGATGGATTAATGGAGAGATGCATTGATGTGTACATGTACATGGCTGAATAAGGTTTTAAGGTCTATCATCCATTGTAGGTAATGTAAGCCCGTCAACTGCCCAAAACATCGGAGTTGTGCGAATGTGAGCCACTGAAGTTTCTTTTCGCCGCGTCATTCACCATATACGAATCTCGTAGGGAGATGTAGTGGGCTTCCTCTAACCGCGACCCTACGGATGTTTGACAATGAGGTGAGACTGACCTGACAGTAGCACTTGCTATCAGCTTTCACTATTGTTCTCATGGGTCTGCCTTACAGGCCACCTGAATAAGTTCTCTATTGTTGTCAGATTGCGCGTACCTGGACACCTCTTCCTACAACGTCCTTCAGCCCACAGCCTGGATCCCACTGCTGGACGCTGATGAGGTCAACGGATGCATGGAGGTAACTGCGTGTTTGAGGCTTGTCATAGACATAATTATCGTTTTGGGTGTGGCGTTTCTTAAAGACGTCCAGTCTCGACAGTTTTGCTCCACCTGTTGTCCCTGAACAACGCACCTGATGAGAGGAATTGTGAATGAAGCATGGAGAGAGCGGGGGTTGGAGATTGGTATCAAAATCTTCACACCTTCGCTCTCCTATCCCTACACGCCGCCACTTTTACATTCACTCTGACCAAAACACTGGAGGGGAATGATTATTGTAGTTTGGGAGCGCTAATATCTTGGGCTTCTTTTATTCCACAATCATTGGCAAAAAGTTACCCCCCTCTCTCTCTCTCTCTCTCTCTCTCTCTCTCTCTCTCTCTCTCTCTCGCTCTCGGTCTCGGTCTCGCTCTCGCTCTGCTCTCTCTCTCCCTCTCTCTCTCTCTCTCTCTCTCTCTCTCTCTCTCTCTCTCTCTCTCACAGGCACGCACACACACACACGCACACACACACACACACACACACACACACACACACACTGAGGCTCTGTCAGCGTCACGGTATGCAAAAAAGTATATTCCCTTACTTTGCAGCAAGATTGAAATGTGACCATCATATTATATATATATACAGGCAGCGCGCCTATATTTGTCGCGACCGTCTTGATACGTGTCACGGCGGTTCGAAATTTCTGGTGTGAGTAATGAGTCGCCACAGAAAAGCATTATCTATCCTTTAGACTTCAGAGACGGGACATGCAAGGCATGTAGACAGTTGCCAACTTTCAAAGGGAAGTTACTCTGACTGCAGGTGGCGGAGAGGGGACACCGGAAGGGGAAGGTGGCCAGGCACCAGTGCTGCCACGGGGGCACCTGGTACGTCATGCTGGAGGAAGAGGAGATGGCCAGGACCCTGGGTAAGTCTTGAGCATTCGGCTCTTTAGCAACAAGTGCTGATGATCGTTTCTCCACTTGTCTTGCAATCTGGGAAAAGCCGGGGTTTGGTTAAATACAATGTCAGCAGAGAAATTTCCAGAAGATGAAGTGCCATAACTCTCTCTGTCACTGAAAAACCTCCTCAATTTTGTTAAAACCAAAAGTTACTGATATTTAATCAACGTCAGTCTCAGTCAAGCTTTGAACTGGAATGCAACATGTCTTTGTGCAGAGGTTGGAGATTGGCTGTGATTGTGGAATTACTCATTGCAGACGTGGACCTGAAGAAGGACTTGAAGATTTGCCCTGTGCCTTACGGCGGAATGCTGCTGATCAACAACCTGATCCCTCACAGGAGGTAAATAGTCAAATGGGAAAGACAGAAAAAGGCATCTCTAGAAGACGCTTACACTTCTAAAATGTCAATATGTGCCTGCGTCGGACACATTGTCTGTAACGTAGAAACTGCCTAAACGAAGTTGAGAACAAGTTTCGATCGACATCAATGGATGCTTCAAGTTGTGAAATGTATTCAGCAAGGCTTATGAGACATACTTAGGTTTTGATACTCACAGAAAATGTTTATTTAGTAGAGGATGTGATTGAATCACACTTGAGGCGACAATGCGCATTCCACCTCAGGAAATAAATATATCAGATTAATCTAGACTGTTTTTTCTGGATATTTTACAACAGAAAGTAGCTATTAAAAGTTCGAATTTTGCATGAATTGAATTCATAGGAAAACTGGTAACAAAAATATGGTTGTGGGAATTCTGAAAAAAAGGACACAAAATTTATTTACAAAGATGTCACACAGATGCCTGCACAAGTACATCCAAACATGTCAATATCACCAGCCTCAACAACCAGTCTGACAAGATTCGATGGAGTCTGGACCTCCGATGGCAGCGTCCCGACCTTCCTGTGGGATTCTACGGCCTGAAGCAGGGCGTCCTGATGCGCTCCCCCAAACACCCCAACCACACGATCGACTGGGAGGGCTTCGAAAAAGTGGAAAGACACGCTCTGCAGCGGGAGTTCTGCAAGGATGTGCTGCCGGTAGGTTTATGTTGTCACGTTCCTTAAGGCTGGATCCAGCTGCTCTGGTGTTCCATAATGCGTATTTTTTAATTTCCAGTGGCGATTTTTGTTTTAAGAATATGTAAGAAATTTCAAACTAAGATGTTCTTTTTCACTTATTCTCAGAATCAGAAATGTTTAAAAATCTTAAATTACTGTGTTCCCTTTTTATCAGTCAGTTTAGCATAATGGTTGGAACATTATTTTCAAAAAGGTTAGAACAGATATGAGAAGATCTTCTCGAATCCGGTAGTAGATCTTTCTAAAGCATTGTAGTGTGTTTGCGCGTGACCTTATATTTCATAGAAATAGCTTTTTAGGTGAGAGATTTCGCATGCATTTTCTTTTGTACAGTCTTGCATTTTATTAGCCTGTTCTTGCATTTTTCGATTATATTTACTATGAAGAAATGTCGCTGCCTTTCGCATTGTGACTATGTACACCTCGTAGTAACGTCTTTCCATGTCAAAATTGCATTCGTTAAATGTATGAAATATCAGTTTCCTTCATTGAAGTCCTGTATGGAATGACTGGCACGGGTTGTTCACTGTCTTCCCATTTTCCCCAGATTCCCGCAGACGTTGAGTTCGACACGACCATTACGGGCCCCTGGATGAAGAAGTGGGAGATCGTGCATATGAACCGACACACGGAGAAGCTGACAGACGAAACCATGGTCACCTGGCACAAGAACTAGTCTTCCTCTGAAGGGAAGACTGTGGCAGCTCTTGTCTATGCGAATTTCAGGAGCTCGTAGAAATGCTAGTCACAAGCAGCTTGTCAGGAAAGAAGCAGTGAATTTTTATGCAAACTAGTTCGCAAATTATGTCTGCTAAAGGTATTGCATTATCAGTGGCTTTTATCCAGAGGGTATGCGATTCTACTTTGCTTTTCAAATGATAAGTTGTAAAAAATCTTTCCTGTTTTGTTATTTTTAACTTCTGTTTTCGTTAATTGTGTTTTTGCTGCTTTGTTGCTTGTTTGCAGCTGTGGTCAGAATGGCATCCTTACATAATCAGGATATGATTACAATGCGATCGCAATATTTGACCTTCAACAGAAAATCAGAAACTCTGACGTTTATTAATTTGATGTAAAGTTTGCATTTTCAGGATTAATGCTCAATAAAATCATAATCATATCACAAAGTGACGATTATGTTTGTTTGAGCAATATAATGCAAAGTTGTTCTCTGTTGTCGTTTGATCATGATGTTTTTGATCATGAAATGTCTAAGTTCTTCGTTAATAAAAGGGGTATTTTGTGTATTGATTTTGCTTTGGCGTCGACCTTGTTTCACGTTTGTGTTCGCTGTTGATCAAACGAGAAAAAGGAAAAGAGACCTAAAAAAAAACTCCTTAAATAAAGTTTGGTGTACACCCAGGAAAAAAAATGGAAAGACTGTGTTCAACTGAAACGGGTAAAAGACCTGCTTGAATTCATGTGAAGAGATACTTTTATGAATACACTGACGTCAGCAAACACCGAACGTACCTCCCGCATGAAACGCATGCTGCCCAGCTGAGCCTCTCCAAACAGCGAGCAAGACCAATGATGTTTTGTTTATAAAGAGAAGCCAATAATAATAATAATAATATATGTTTATTTATAAGGCGCACTTCCTCCACACAGTCAAAAAAGTACATAGTGGAGTTCTAGGCGCACACACACACACACAAACACGCACACATTATCATACAGTTTGAGCCTGGACATGAAACGCACATACGCACGTTATAATACAACATGCATCCTACACGTGAAGAAACACACACATGCATTATATACAAACATGAGCCTGAAACATTCAGCAAGTACGAAATATTTTCAATAGGACTTAGAGAACAAGTGGGTTTTCAGATTTGACCGAAAGGAAGCTGCAGTGTTTGCATGACGCACTGAGAAGGGGAGTCCGTTCCAGGTGGTAGGACCCTGGTATGAAAAAGTACGTTTTGAAGATGCGAGTGTCGCAAGAAGAGCGAAGTTGTTTAGATGGTGTGTAGATGTGAAGGAGTTGAGACAGATAGAGAGGAGCGACAGCAGAGACAGAGTTGAAGCAGAGGCAGGAGGTTTTGTATTGGATCCTAGCAGAAACTGGTAGCCAATGAAGAGAGTGGAGGATAGGAGTAATGTGATGAGACTTTCTAACTTTACAGATGAGGCGAGCAGCAGAGTTCTGGACTCTTTGGAGCCGATCCACGAGATACTTAGGGCAACCGGAAAGAAGGCTATTGCAGTAGTCGAGGCGTGAAAGAATGAAAGCACAGACGAGAGTTTGAGTAGCTTCTTGTGTGAGAAGATGACGAATTGCACTGATCTGTCTGATGTGCATGTAGGCGATCTTGCATGTGTTCCTGACGTGTTCCGACATATTGAGATGACAATCTAAGGTAACACCAAGGTTCCTAACTGATGGAACGAACTCCACATCACAGTCGCCAATCTTAAGAGAAGAAGGGAGGGCATCAGTGGCTGTCCTGCTTGATCTTACTAGCATGCATTCTGTTTTACTGTCATTCAGTTGAAGCTTATTAAGGGTCATCCAGTTCTTAACATCTAGAACACAGTTTTGCATGGATTCAACGGTGGGTTGGATTTGATCGAGGGTAGCTTCTTTGTAAAGCTGGTTGTCGTCGGCAAATGCATGTTGGTTTATGGAATGTGAACCTACAATGTCGAACAGGGGTTGCATGTACATGACAAACAAGACGGGTCCGAGGACGGAGCCTTGGGGGACACCAAAACTGACTGAAGAGGTGGCTGATGTCAAGTTATTTACAGATACTGTTTGCTGTCTATTTGAGATGTAGGAGTGAAACCAAGAAAGGGCCGTGTTAGTGATTCCGTAGGTGTTCTGCAGGCGAGTGAGGAGAATGGAGTGGTCTATCGTGTCAAATGCTGCGGAGAGGTCGAGTAGGGTGAGAAAACATACTTTGCTATTGTCAAGGGAGGTAAGGAGATCATTAGCTATCTTCAGTAGGGCGGTTTCAGTGGAATGGTTTGATCGGTAAGCAGATTGAAGTGGGTGTAGCAAGTTGTGAGAGGACAGGTGTTCAAGAAGTTGATTGAGGACGATTCTCTCCACGACCTTCGACAGAAATGACAGGTTTGACACTGGTCTAAAATTCTTGAGATCGTTGGGGTCTAGACTAGGTTTCTTGAGGAGGGGCTTGACTAATGCTGACTTGAAAATATCTGGAAAAGAGCCTGACACTAGTGAGTCGTTGATGACGGACGTGATGGTGGGGAGAAGGGCCAGAAAGAAAACTTGTGTGTACTCTGCTGTCAAGTATTGTATGCGCTTTTCCCGTCTGCTTCTCAGAGGTTCTTGTTGTTCTTTCGTGTTTTTTGTTTCGTCTATCCTCTTGAGCTTGCATTCATCATTGCCTCCCTCGAATATGACGTCTTTCTTTTCTTCATGTCTTTACTCTTTTTCTTCCATTTGCTGTGCCGTGTCTCTATTTTTCTCTTTGTGCCGTTGCTTTTGCTTTCTTCTCCTGCTTCCCCCGCCTTTACTTTACTCCTGTTCCCCCCGCCTTTACTTCTGCTTCACCTGCCCCCGCCCCCTAGTTTCTGCTCCTCCTGCTTTTGCATCTCCTACTCCTGCCCGTGCCTTGCTCCTCCTACTCTTGCCATTCCTCCTGCTATTCTTTCTGCTCCTCGAGCTCCTGCTCTTCCTGTTCCTTCCTTCTACTCCTCCTTCTCTTATTTTCTTCTCCTTCCAACATTATTCCTTCTTCTCCCTCTTTCCCATTGGCTTTTTCTTTGTCTTCCTTCCTCTTCGCACCTCTGACAAGCGGTTTTTTAAATAAGGGAGTGAGCAACAAAAAACCGAGCTTCATGCGTTCTTTCCATTTATACCAGAATCCAACGGGGTACATTCAAACATTCGTATTATCTGACTCTTGTTTCTTTCCACAGCTATCTCAGACAATATCCTTGACCTGGGGTGCTCAATGGCCTTACATTACATACACTGGCTGATAGGCCATAAAACTTATCCGTCCATACTTGACCTAGGTCTGTCCTGAAGCAACCTTATCTCGTCAACGTTGACTCAGAGCCACCGATGAAGAAGCCCGTAGAGACAGTCGGCTGCATTACACGACACTCAAGGCTGTGTACTTTCCGAAGATATCGAACACGTGATCTTGCTGTAGTCCACATGGAAACTCGATCCACACCCTCCTCTGATGTCCGCCCTGCCTTTGCTAGCCAAGGATTTCCCTGGCTTTTTGATTTATTTGTGTTAATAGTACCTGTTGAACCTTCAATTTTTATTATTACTTTAGGAGTGTTTTTGGGGTTTATACACACCTCTCCGCACTCCGCAAATCAAACACAATCGTCCTTCCTGTGCGAGGGAAAGAGCCGAGAAGAATAGAGAGAGGAGCATGCGAGTGAGGTGAGTGGCCTGTGAGAGAGAGAATGAAATTCAGAGAGATGTAACTCTTTTTTTATAAGGTTTATCCGCAATCCTGACCCAGACGTCAGTGTTTGACAGGATGATCTGTTTGCCATTTGCAATCGACGAAAGGGGGTGAGCAACATACGCGGAGCCGCATGA
>JAWQFJ010015651.1:0-17500 GCA_034096865.1 Theodoxus fluviatilis
AAACAAGCTCGCACACAAACACATGCACAAACATGCATGCATGCTCATTTTACTTGCACGAAGACAAGTACTAGTATTCACAAAACTATAACACAAATACACATGCACTGATCCCATTTCACGCGCTTTTTTAGCCACCAGTGACCCTGAATAAAAGCATTCTTTCTGTATGCATACATTGCAGATCCATTATTTCCACACACGTGTCATCGTCACATCCCCTCTGCATAAAATGAGTCCCCCCCCCCCCCCCCTCCTCCAAGTCAGCCTGCACAGGACCCACAAGAGTCCATCACTTCTTTCACAAGATTACTTTCAAAATTTTCCCTCCATAGCTGTTTACACTACACCCAACAACAACAAAATACACAATGTAGAGCGTTAGAACCATTAATTAGCTGTTCACACAACACCGAGGTAGACTAGTGATGAACCGTTCACACTCACTGAGTACAACATACCATCTCTATAGAACAACTTGCAAGATGAATCAACAGATCTGACAATAAATATCCATACAGTTAAGCAGTACAAGCTCTAAGGATGTGTTATTGAAACATCTCATCTAACATGTAACAGTCACAGGGTATGATCACTGTAGCTCTGCAAGGCGGTGCAAGCCCCCATCTTTGCACGGAACAAAGCAGCAGACTCTCTAAAGTTGTTTTTCCTCCAAATAATTGACATAATATCCACAAGGCCAAACGGTCAACCGTTCACACGCAAAGCATTGTACACTGTACTGAGCCCTTCACAAGAGAACTCAGCAGAAGCAAGCACTATATCACTCTGGTTCTGATGGCTCTGCATGGCTTTGGAATACGTGTAGTGCATTCATGCACACAGCAAAGCACCAGCCTTCTACTTGGCTGTAAACGCAGCATTTGCATTAGAAATCCTCTGAGTAGCCGTTCACACGGCAGCCGTTCACACTACAGCGATGCCGAAGCAACATTTATCGTTGGCCATGACGATTAAACAACTTAGGGAAGCATGGTCTAAGTTGCCCACACAGCCAAGAGCCATACCTTCCACTGCGCTTTTTACACGGCATTTTATTAGAAACCTTTTGAGTAGCCCTTCACGCAACACTCATTCACACTACAGCTCTGCAGACGCTACATTCGCCACTGCCCATGGAGCCTGGGCAAAATGGGAAGGAGGATCGCAGCTGCACAAACAGCAGAGCAACACACCTTCTATGAGCTATTCTCAAAACAAAGCACCAGATCTCCCAATTAGCTATTCATACAACAGCCCAGCACATGTAGCCATCATCGCCAATAATGGGGTGTGGGCCAGGCGCCTGTGCATTGGTCACGTGGCTGGCGTTGGGCAGACCGTGAACTAGAGCCAGCCATGACCTGCGTAATCGGATCACGGTCCATGGTCTGATGGGGCGGGCCAGACGCCTCAAGCCAGGCTAAATGAAATATTTCAGCCCATTGGGGAAGGAAACAGCATCTTCTTAGCAGCTTGTTCCCTCCTCAAGCAAGGCAGACTTATTCGACAAGGCCGCAGATCCTAGCATGGAGCTCACTTCTGAAACGAAGTGTCTCAACCAGAAAACCCTACACGTGTGTATGTGCATGTGTTTCTCCTCTTGTACCTCTTTCCAGGGCCCTAGTCGCCTTCTTCACCAACAAGGGCGAGTTGAATAAGTATACGTATGTCTCTCTGAAACTTGTTAACGTTTAAAACGAATATGCAGAAAACAGAATATAACTGACGTGGGCGTAGATGTAGGTCAGCTCTGACGTCGGACTATTGTAGCAAAAGAAAAAAAGATATATATTTTGTTTCATTTACACACGCACGTACGTCAGAAGAGTGCTGGAGTTGAAATGGTTTCTGAGAGATGCGCAAGGCGCGTGGTGGAAAGAACAATATTTCTCAGCAGCAAGGATGATAAGACAAAGTCTTTGAGGGCCTCCCAGCATTCTTGCTGTATCATTTACGCGTCTCAAATTGCAAAGCAACGGTGCAAGGACCACTTGGTATGTGCTTGCGGCATATCAGCAATACAGGAGACTGCGCCTGTGAGACCTGCATATGGAGATAACTGTAGGTAAGACAAACAACTCCGGATTCCACAATTTGTCAACGCGTGCCCGTCGAAAATACTGAATGTCAACTGTATGAAATTATGGTGCAGTGTGATTAGAAGGTGAATGCGATGTTACTACGAAAGTGTAAGTCAAAATGTTCACGAAGTGTTTTTTCTCTGGTGGGGCAATAAAGCACTGGACCTGAACAAAATCCCTCCTTGCATTCCATCGGAAAAATCCAGCTGAATGACAGTGAGACAGAGACAGACTCACAGAGACATACAGAGACAGAGATACAGAGACAGACACAGAGAGAGCGAGGCAAGCAGAAAAGTGATCACAAACAACAACAGCAACACCACATACGCTACGGATACCACCACAAACCTGACTACGAATGGCGATGCCTAGATGGTACATGTACATAACTCGGCAACGCAAGACTGAGCAAAGCAAAGCTCATGGAATCAGTCCATACTTGTGGCACGAAAGCAAATAAACCTCGGTCATCAGAAGCAGCTGCCATTGGAGGAAAGAGCACTTACTTGGAGAGGAGTGAGTGGCGCTTGAGAAGGAAATGCCGTCTCCTCTAACAAGTGGAACACGTCCACAGACGTGACAGGAAGCAGGGTCGCCTTAGGGCGGGAAAAAGCAAGATACTTTCCTGTGGTCTATGCGCATGCGTAGACACATCAAGTAAAGGAAAATCATAATGAGATATTGCAAAGCTTAGCACACGGAGTCACCTGAACGCGTAAGGCGCTGAAGCTAGTACGTAACATGGTTCTCAATTTCGCTCTTGTGACTAGTCTTCTTTGTTGCTACGGTGCGCAGACTGCACAAGGGGGAAACTACAAAACCGCACACGTATACAGAGAGTGAACTTGTTAAACCATTCATTCGAATGCTTGCGTGTTTGTGCAGTCGTTTAAACGGCCATTCTCTTGTTTGTTCGTTCATTCATTTCCACTTTGCAATCATCCATCCAATATCCAGTCGCCATCTGTTCATTACAGAACCTTCATGCATTCGTTGGTTCGTTGTTTCATCCTTCTGATGATTGGCTCTCTAGAATCCCAAGTGATAAATGTTTTCCAAGCAGTACAAATGGAGGACTTTAGTCTCCTTCATAAGCAGTGCCTTAAAAAACAAAAGCATGCCACGTTTGTATGCTTTCAAATAGATTTTGCACATGGAAGCGCTCTCTCTCTCTCTCTCTCTCTCTCTCTCTCTCTCTCTCTCTCCCTCTCTCTCTCTATCTCTCTCTCTCTCTCTCTCTCTCTCTCTCTCTCTCTCTCCCTCACTCTCTCTCTCTTTCATACATACACATATACATGTATACACACGCATGCAAAAACACATACACAACATATACGAGCGTACACTTAATCTACGTCATTATAAAAGCACTCGCATTCGCGCGAGCGCACACACACATATATACATACATACATACGCGCACACACACACGTTCGCGCGTGCGCACACATACGCGCATACATACACTCGATAAAATCTACATTCATGATCCCTGCACACGCGCACACTCACAGTGGGCCACAAACAACACTGCGTCTTTACGTCAACGAGCATCAACGATGTATGCAGCCTCTCCACTCCACCGGAAGTGGAACAGGCTGATCTGGGATGGCTTCCGTGCATCAGACCAATGTATCTCTTCCGATCATTTATCTCCCCAGCGGGGGAAAAAACAGTTCACTAGCATGAAAACTCCTCCTGTGACAACCACCCCTCTCTCCATCCGTATCACCTGTTGTTCCAGCTCTGTTTCATGAATGCAAAGTAAAAGACCTTTTATGGTGATATGCTTTCAGGGTCTTAGGCTGTGAGGAACGATCTTCTGACTTGGTGGGGAGGCAGAGAGTGGGGTGGAAGGGAGAGCGGTGTATGAGAACCTCTGTTCTCTGACATTTCAGACTGGCCAACCAAGCTTCGCCCACACACACACACACACACACACACACACACATACATACACACTCATTCGCGTACACTTACTTAAAAAATTACATTATATATCGTCTGTGCTTCCGTGAGACTGTGTCTTTGTCATTTGTTCGCTCGTCCCCTATGTCCGTGTCTTTCTTTGTCCACGCCTCTCTGTCCGCATCTCTCTGTTCTCTCTCTCTGTTCTCTGTCTCTCTCTCTTTCTCTGTCTGTCTCTCTCTCTGTCTCTCTCTCTCTCTGTCTCTCTCTCTGTCTCTCGCTCTCTCTCTCTCTCTCTCTCTCTCTCTCTCTCTCTCTGTGTCTATCTCTTTTGTCAGTCTATCAGTATATCAGTCAGTCTGTCTGTCTCTCTATCTCTCTGTCTGTCTCTCAGTCTGTCAGTCGGTCTGTCTGTCTGTCTCTCAGTCCGTCTGTCTGTCTGTCTGTCTGACTGTCCATCCATCCGTCCGTCCGTCCGTTCGTCCGTCCGTCTGTCTGTCTGTCTGTCTGTCTGTCTGTCTGTCTGTCTGTCTGTCTGTCTGTCTGTCTGTCTGTCTGTCTGTCTGTCTGTCTGCCTTTCTCTCTCTCTCTCTCTCTCTCTCTCTCTCTCTCTCTCTCAGTGTGTGTATGTGTGTGTGTGTGTGTCTGTGTGTGTGTGTGTGTGTGTGTGTGTGTGTGTTTATCTCTCTCTCAGTCTGTGCATGGGTTTCTGCAAGAGTTCTGCTCTCAGTGCTTCCCTCTCCAGCCCCGACAACACTGGAGAGCAGTCAATTCACTAGCGGCACAATTCGCCCGTGGCGAAGCTTGGTTGGCCAGTCTGAAATGTCAGAGAACAGAGGTTCTCTTACACCGCTCTCCCTTTCACCCCACTCTCTGCCTCCCCACCAAGTCAGAAGATCGTTCCTCACAGCCTAAGACCCTAAAAGCATATCACCATAAAAGGTCTTTTACTTTGCATGAAACAGAGCTGGAACAACAGGTGATACGGATGGAGAGAGGGGTGGTTGTCACAGGAGGAGTTTTCATGCTAGTGAACTGTTTTTTCCCCCGTTGGGGAGATAAATGATCGGAAGAGATACATTGGTCTGATGCACGGAAGCCATCCCAGATCAGCCTGTTCCACTTCCGGTGGAGTGGAGATGCTGCATACATCGTTGATGCTCGTTGACGTAAAGACGCAGTGTTGTTTGTGGCCCACTGTGAGTGTGCGCGTGTGCAGGGATCAGGAATGTAGATTTTATCGAGTGTATGTATGCGCGTATGTGTGTATGTATGTATGTGTGTGTGCGCTCGCGCGAACGTGTGTGTGTGTGCGCGTATGTATGTATGTATATATGTGTGTGTGTGCGCTCGCGCGCATGCGAGTGCTTTTATAATGACGTAGATTAAGTGTACGCTCGTATATGTTGTGTATGTGTTTTTGCATGCGTGTGTATACCTGTATATATGTATGTATGAAAGAGAGAGAGAGTGAGGGAGAGAGAGAGAGAGAGAGAGAGAGAGAGAGAGAGAGAGAGAGAGAGAGAGAGAGAGAGAGAGAGAGAGAGAGAGAGAGAGAGAGAGAGAGAGAGAGAGAGCGCTTCCATGTGCAAAATCTATTTGAAAGCATACAAACGTGGCATGCTTTTGTTTTTTAAGGCACTGCTTATGAAGGAGACTAAAGTCCTCCATTTGTACTGCTTGGAAAACATTTATCACTTGGGATTCTAGAGAGCCAATCATCAGAAGGATGAAACAACGAACCAACGAATGCATGAAGGTTCTGTAATGAACAGATGGCGACTGGATATTGGATGGATGATTGCAAAGTGGAAATGAATGAACGAACAAACAAGAGAATGGCCGTTTAAACGACTGCACAAACACGCAAGCATTCGAATGAATGGTTTAACAAGTTCACTCTCTGTATACGTGTGCGGTTTTGTAGTTTCCCCCTTGTGCAGTCTGCGCACCGTAGCAACAAAGAAGACTAGTCACAAGAGCGAAATTGAGAACCATGTTACGTACTAGCTTCAGCGCCTTACGCGTTCAGGTGACTCCGTGTGCTAAGCTTTGCAATATCTCATTATGATTTTCCTTTACTTGATGTGTCTACGCATGCGCATAGACCACAGGAAAGTATCTTGCTTTTTCCCGCCCTAAGGCGACCCTGCTTCCTGTCACGTCTGTGGACGTGTTCCACTTGTTAGAGGAGACGGCATTTCCTTCTCAAGCGCCACTCACTCCTCTCCAAGTAAGTGCTCTTTCCTCCAATGGCAGCTGCTTCTGATGACCGAGGTTTATTTGCTTTCGTGCCACAAGTATGGACTGATTCCATGAGCTTTGCTTTGCTCAGTCTTGCGTTGCCGAGTTATGTACATGTACCATCTAGGCATCGCCATTCGTAGTCAGGTTTGTGGTGGTATCCGTAGCGTTTGTGGTGTTGCTGTTGTTGTTTGTGATCGCTTTTCTGCTTGCCTCGCTCTCTTTGTCTGTCTCTGTATCTCTGTCTCTGTATGTCTCTGTGAGTCTGTCTCTGTCTCACTGTCATTCAGCTGGATTTTTCCGATGGAATGCAAGGAGGGATTTTGTTCAGGTCCAGTGCTTTATTGCCCCACCAGAGAAAAAACACTTCGTGAACATTTTGACTTACACTTTCGTAGTAACATCGCATTCACCTTCTAATCACACTGCACCATAATTTCATACAGTTGACATTCAGTATTTTCGACGGGCACGCGTTGACAAATTGTGGAATCCGGAGTTGTTTGTCTTACCTACAGTTATCTCCATATGCAGGTCTCACAGGCGCAGTCTCCTGTATTGCCGATATGCCGCAAGCACATACCAAGTGGTCCTTGCACCGTTGCTTTGCAATTTGAGACGCGTAAATGATGCAGCAAGAATGCTGGGAGGCCCTCAAAGACCTTGTCTTATCATCCTTGCTGCTGAGAAATAATATTGTTCTTTCCACCACGCGCCTTGCGCATCTCTCAGAAACCATTTCAACTCCAGCACTCTTCTGACGTACGTGCGTGTGTAAATGAAACAAAATATATATCTTTTTTTTCCTTTGCTACAATAGTTCGACGTCAGAGCTAACCTACAACTACGCCCACGTCAGTTATATTCTGTTTTCTGCATATTCGTTTTAAACGTTAACAAGTTTCAGAGAGACATACATATACTTATTCAACTCGCCCTTGTTGGTGAAGAAGGCGACTAGGGCCCTGGAAAGAGGAACAAGAGGAGAAACACATGCACATACACACGTGTAGGGTTTTCTGGTTGAGACACTTCGTTTCAGAAGTGAGCTCCATGCTAGGATCTGCGGCCTTGTCGAATAAGTCTGCCTTGCTTGAGGAGGGAACAAGCTGCTAAGAAGATGCTGTTTCCTTCCCCAATGGGCTGAAATATTTCATTTAGCCTGGCTTGAGGCGTCTGGCCCGCCCCATCAGACCATGGACCGTGATCCGATTACGCAGGTCATGGCTGGCTCTAGTTCACGGTCTGCCCAACGCCAGCCACGTGACCAATGCACAGGCGCCTGGCCCACACCCCATTATTGGCGATGATGGCTACATGTGCTGGGCTGTTGTATGAATAGCTAATTGGGAGATCTGGTGCTTTGTTTTGAGAATAGCTCATAGAAGGTGTGTTGCTCTGCTGTTTGTGCAGCTGCGATCCTCCTTCCCATTTTGCCCAGGCTCCATGGGCAGTGGCGAATGTAGCGTCTGCAGAGCTGTAGTGTGAATGAGTGGGCCGGAAGACGCAAGGGGGCGATAAAATGCGGGAAAGCGCAGTGGAGTAGGGCTCGGGGCTGGGTGCAAAGGAACATGTTCCCGAAGTTGTGTAGAAGTGCGGCAGGGCCAACGTAATGGGGCGGCGGCAGCGCGGAGAGGGAACGGCGGCCGGAGGAACGGCGACGCAGAGGAGTTCTAGGCAAAGGCGGCGGGACAACCAAGAGAAGGGGCGGGGCGGGGAGCGGGTGGCAGAGGCACTACGCGGATGCCAAACCGCAGAACCAGCAAAACACGGGAGAGAGGGGCGTGCGTGCCGCGGAAGGCGCGGGGAAAGACAGACAGGGGACAAGGCGGGCGTGGGAACGGGGGACCGGTTGGCCGGGGTGGTAGGTCCAAGTCTGTGAGGAAAACAGCGGGAAGATCGGAGGACGGAGGCCGGGCAAGAAGGGGGCGGGCACGACGGGCAAACGACGAGCAGACCCTGGGACGGTGCAGGGGAGAGGAGAGGGTGCAAGAACAAAGCCGGAGAGCGGGGCGGCGACGGGAGAGAGTGTAGGGCAAGCTGTATTCAGCGGGCAGTGGTTCGAGAGAGGTATGGGACTCAGGAGGGTTAACGGGTCTCACGACTGACCGCGGGGGGGGGGACAGCGAATTATGGTGCGAACGATCGACTGTGGAGGTGGGGGGGGGTGGGGGGAGGGACGCGATTGAGGGAAAAGGGGAAAGGAAGCGGGGAAGAATAGGACTCGGGGCCGGGGGCAGCGACGGTGGAAAAGAGGGGGGGGGGGGGGCCAGGGAGGCAGAGGGAGGTGACGAGACACGGGGGGGAATAATGGAGCGGCAAGGAGCATACAGAAAGAAGGCGGGGAGGAAGACGAGGGACGAAAGGCAGCGGGAAAGGGGCAGGCATGGGGGAGGGGGGGAGAGGGGGGGAAGACGAACGGGTCGGCAAGGGAGAAGAAACAGGCAGGGGGGGCTGGGTGGGGGGCGAGCGTGGGGCAGGGGCGGGTAGAAGACAGGCGGGGCGGGGGAAGTGGGGGGGGGTGGCCGTAGGGTGTGGGTCTAGGGGGTCACAGCGCCGGCGGCGGGCGAGAGGCGGGCGAGGGGAGGGCGGGGGGGGGCGGGGGGGCATAGGGGGGTGGAGAGGGGTGCCACACGCAGCACTGACACCGACCCGACAAGCGACTGCGCGGCACAGGCCGTCGAACCGGCGTTGGCTAGACGGGAGACCAGGACGGGAGGAACAGGAAGGACGGGGCTCGGGGCGCGGATGTGGGCGCGTGACCATGGCGAAGGGGCGCCGCGGCCGAATGAGAGGCGCGCGGGGGCGGTGAGACCAACAATGCCTCCGACTGCACGACAACGGAGGCCGGGCCGAGAGGTCAACCTCCACCCCAAAGAGGCTGGGCCGAGGGAGGGAGAGGCGCACAGCTGGCGGGGAAACGGAAGCAGCAGCAGCGGGTGCAGGGACAGGGGAGAAACAAGGTCATCGACGGCCGGAGCGGAGAAAAGTAAAGGGAAGAGGGCGCCTAGCTCGCGCGCGACTCGCCTGCTGCTCGGCTCGCGGGCAAGATGGGCTGCGGGAGAGGCGAGCGGGGCGAGGGACCGGGAAACGCCGTAAGGACCAGAAACACAAGGAAGAAACGACAACGAAGGGGGGGGGGACAAGGAAGGGAAACGAGGACAGCGCGGGACGCCGCGGAGCGGGACAGCGGGGGGAGGGAGGAAGGGGCGCGGAGACAAGGACCGCGGCAGGGAAAGAGAGTGACACGGAGAGGGGAAGGGAGGACTGGACGGACATTGTAGCGGGAAGGGCCGGTAGCCGACGGGAATAATCCAGGCGGCGTGTCGTGGCGGTCGGGCGTGCTCGCGCTCCTCGCTCGCTCGCGCGCATCTCCGCTCTCGGCGTCGCGCATCGCTCGCTCACCCACACACACAGCACACAACAATCACCACCAGGGCACACAACCACACCACCACACAAAGAAGCACGCACACGCACACAGACACGCACACACACACAAACACAACACAACAGCCAAACACAGACACACACACCACCACACGGACCACGCGCGCGCGAGGGTGCGAGGCACACGCGCCGCCCCAGCCGAGGGAAGGGGGACCCGGGGGGGCACAAGAGGCCTCGGGACGACCCCACGGGACAAAGGAGGAACAGGCAGACGAGAGGGGGCAAATCCAGGCACGGGGGCAGATAGCGGGCGAGCGCCCCCCCAATGCAGACCGGCCCGCGGAAACACACCTCGCGAGAAGAGCGAGGGACGGGCAGAACCGCGAGCGGACGGGACAAGAGCCACGGTCCGCGGAAGCCATCAAGCAAAGGGGCGGGTAATGCCTACGGGCGGACGACCAGCGCCCGGCCGGGGCAGAGCTGCAGCACAGGCGTGCTACTGACCACCGGTCAACAAAGCCCAGGGGTCAGTGTGAGATTCTGACGGACAAATGGTCAGCTAAGATTGAACCAGTTAGAGTCCCCGGTGACCGCTTCTTTTCACACGTTAGGAGACGTAGTGAAGCAGTGGAGCTTTGTGGCCTGAGGAAGGGCGAGGCAGGCTATTGGCGAGTAGATGTCTCTTTAGCAGCCTCTTGTCTATGGCGCAATGAGTAGTTCCCGTAGAGTCATCTCAGATCACGGCCCCAGCCTGTCGTGTGCCCTACCTATAGTCTTGGGCCTACTTTTGAGACCTGCATTGCAATCAGTAAAACTGACAGCTTAGAAGGCAATATTCTCTGCAATATATAAATGGACTTAAAGAAAAAAAGTAAGAAGAAAAGGGAAAGAAAGAAAAGATAGACAACAAGAAAGAAAGAACAGGCAGACAAACACAATGCGCGTGAAAACTGGTTTGGAGTTTACGTCTTCTTTTCGGTCTCTACGTCTTCGTTCCTTTGGGTACGTCATCAAAGACGGTGTTTTCCTGAGCTTGAGAACGGAGTTTAATTTTGTGTGTAAGTGTCCGTTTCCCCCCTGATGACTGTCCGATGAAGTTAGATGAATCGCCTTCCTTCTAAAGTCCCTTTGGTTTTGCGTTTGAAGGATTTGTCACTGAGAGTTAACCGATTGTTCATTCCAGACCCTGCCCAGCAGTCTTCAAGTTTTCGACTGTTCCTTATCGTAGCCTGGGCTTAGAGTTGTCATCCCCACAATCCATTTTGCCTTCCTTAACATCATGTATGATCCAATCCTAACGTGTTGCTGAAATTTCTTAATTCTCATTTTGGTAGAGAGGGGTATAATTAATTATCAGTGCCAGTTCTATGGTCCAGATGTCCTATGTGTGTGTGTGTGTGTGCGCGCGCGCGCGCGTGTGTGTGTGTGTGTGTGTGTCCGTGTGCGTGTCCGTTTTCATGTTTCCTTTTGTAGTGATGCCCTAAATTTTACTTTGGAAAGAAGAGTGGATACGGTGAGCCAGGTGTGTAGAAGTGATGGCACCGATACACGTTTCTAAATACAGAGCCGGATCACACTTTGCGTGTCCTTGTTCATGGTCTCGAGATAGATGGAAACGCTGCTATATACTGTTGCCAATGAGTTTCCACAGCATGCGAAGTTTTTCTCTGATTGTGTTTTTAAGTGCTGCATAATCCTATAAGATAGAAATAAGGCGCACATTGAAGAGGAATGCAGTGCACTAAGAAGAAGAGGTGTCCTTTGATTCAAAGACATGTTTAGGAAGTGTATCGAAATAGGTTAATGTTATCTTTAAAACTAAAAAAGCGATGTTCGAGAAACTGTAAGCGGTCGTAACCGCGGAAGTAATCAGTCTGTCGTCACGTGATGCGCGCAGCTAATCTGCGTCACGAGAGGCAGTTGAGGGGATCACCGTTTGTGCCGTGTGACAGTAAATATACCGTTACGCGTAGTCGGCTTAGCAAACAGCAGCACAACTTTCTTCTCAAGCTCGCGATTATACTGCAGCGGCACATGAGATTGGGGGTGAGTATCGGATCTTGCTTTATTTTTCCTCTTGCGCTGGCCTTTGGAAGCAGACGCTGAAATTTCTTTGTCGCCTTGATCTCAAGTTCCTTTTAATCCTGTACCGCGATGGTGTTTTTTCAAAGGTCAGCCTCATGCTTTCATTTGTCGAGGTGACTCGTCTTTCAAGGCGTAGAAAAGCGCACTCGGAAAGTTAATGACCGACGTGGAAAATCAGAATGGGGAATCCTGCTCGCTTTTTGTTCGTGGATTTGCCGCAGCTTTGACTGCCCAGGGATGTTGATGAGAGGCACGTGGTGGCCTCCATTAGCCAGGGCCCCACTGATTAAAGCTAGCTGATTGCCACAATGCACGCTCTTCCAAAGTTTTGGTCGGCAAAGGTTGAATTTGTATTGCGCTTTCAGATTGAGTATGTTCCTTCCTCTCTCTCTCTCTCTCTCTCTCTCTCTCTCTCTCTCTCTCTCCTCTCTCTCTCTCCCCCTCTCTCTCTCTCTCTCTCTCCCCCTCTCTCTCTCTCCTCTCTCTCTCTCTCTCTCTCTCTCTCTCTCTCTCTCTCTCTCTCTCTCTCTCTCTCTCTCTCTCTCTCTCTCTCCTGTTCTCATGTAGCTAAGCACGTCCCTAATGATCCTCCCACGCAGCTGTACGTAAATCTCTCCGTTTTGTGTAGGTGGAAGAATAAAATAATTCGCTTTATTCGAATCCCATTTGCGTTTGGTGGGTATGTTCGTTAGGTGTTGGACGGACGAAGCAGAACTCAGGGGACGCATGAAATTGCGAACGCTGGGGCGAGTCCGGTGAAGAGCTAGCGGAACCTCATAAATTGCAAATGCCATGTGCAGTATTCAGGACATTCTCATTCTTTGTCTGTAAGATTAAAAGAAAAGTATAGAGCTGGAACTTAGTCGTTCTGAGGAGAGTGATTCATGAAAAACCTTTCTTCATTGTGAGCGGTCTGAAAATGCTGGGTAAGTATCAGAGTCGATAATCACGTAAGTGTGTGTGTATGTGTGTGTGTGTGTGCGCGCGCGCGCACGCGCGCACGCGAGAGAGAGAGAGAGAGAGAGAGAGAGAGAGAGAGAGAGAGAGAGAGCGCATTGCCGCTGCGACGAGTACCATCCAGCATCCAAAGACAAAGACATGTTGAAAGAGATACAACGATCATCGCAGCCTTCTCATAGGTCTGTGACGATGAATCACTCAAAATTCATCACCCAGACCCCCCTTGTATCCCCCACGATCAATCCCGCTTTTCTTTCTCCGCCCACAACCACTGTTGTTCCTTTCCTCATCAGTCTCTGCTTCAGCTGTCCTTGTCAAGCATGGGGACAAGTTGAAAGACCTTCACTAGCAGACACACAAAGGAGCAACGGTACGAACAAGAAATGTCGTCTTTTGGCCCATGCACGAAATGGACATGTGAGATCGACAAGTGTGGTTATAAACTGCATCCCTTGCTAGTCCTACAACATGGAAGTCAAAGTCCAGTTGTTGTGTGTGTTTTGTTTGTGGGTTTTAACGCACAACTTTATCACATACACTGCGAACTGTCAAAAAATTAATCACAGGCGGACTTGGCGTTGTTGTTTTAACTAACATGTCTACGAGTGGCAGGTTGCAAAGAAGGGGGGGGGGGGGGGGGGGCGAGGGGGAGGGGGGGGGGAGGGACAGGGAGATGGAGTTGCTGTTTTTTTCTTCATGCAAGTCCACGCCTTTGCTCGCCCTCTCTGCTCGTAGCAAAAGAACTTTCCCGGAGGAGTGGGCGACTGGAGTAGGCGCGTGTTGGCGTGGAAAGCTGGACTGCTATTTCTGGCACCATGATGGCTCTTCAACCCCACAGCACGTGCACGAGGACCCCGGTCTCAACTGCCATCTGGTGGTAAACCAACCGGAAGTCCTACACCTTGTCACGCGAAGCAACACAGTGGGGGTAAAATCCGGTTTGTCGTCTACCTGAGAATTATTTTTTTTAGTAATGGGGAATGGGAGTCAGTTTAATCCGCGGTAAATACATACCGTTGGTTTTCTATGCTGCTTTTTTAATTGGAGTGCTCTCTCTCTCTCTCTCTCTCTCTCTCTCTCTCTCTCTCTCTCTTTCTCTCTCTCTCTTTCTCTCTCTCTCTTTCTCTCCTCTCTCTCTCTCTCTCTATCTATATATCTATCTATCTATCTATCTCTCTCTCTGAGTGCTGATTTCATTCGATTCCGCTAACGAACGGCACGGGGCATGCAATCATTATGTTGGGTAACGTGATGCCTCCTCCAGTGAACAAGTAACCTTAAACTAAGTTTGAAGTCTTAGTTGCCTGCACTCAATGCACTCCACTCACTTGCATATGAGTATGCGCACTTTATCCTAATTTTTCCCTTATGGATTTCGTTGAAAGAAGTTTACACATGCACATTATTCACAATTGGTTGTGTAAGACGATATTTTGCCTTCGAAAAAGAGCATTCATTACTTCATTCATTAACTTTACTGCAAACGCGAATGAGGATCTTAATAACGTGTATTCAGAGAGAGCAACTCATTGATCTCAGTTCATTGGTCATTGCATGACGACGTCACCAACTTTGGTCACGAACTGGGAGGCCGAGAACGCGATGACCCGTTACACTCTAGGGCAGCAGTCCACAGAACCGCAACGTATGAAAGTACAGTGATATTGGTTTTATATAGCAACTTCTTGTCCATAACTGAGCATTAAACAGCTTTACTCCTACTTCCTGATCATTGGGCCATTTGATCAATTGTTTACTGGCACTTGATGACAGACGTAGCGATGGACAGAGAGGAACCACACAGTCAAGGAACCTGCACCCTCCACACTGCCAGGGAAGTATTCCATTTCAGTGCAGTCTCAGAGCCGCATGGAAGGTTATGCACTGAAATATGCCATCATTGTCTGTCCTTACAGATGCCCAATTTTACCCCTGGATGCGGAGATGAAATGTGAATGAAACCCCTTGCCCGATGATACAACTCTATGATCTGTGCAGCCTCTAACGCCGTTACCGCTGGCCGCAATGGACTGCTGATGAGCCCACTAACCTCTACACTGCTGCCCTGACACTTCACAAAAGGAGCTGTCACTTCCGGAAAAAGGCCTACAAGCAAATATTGTACTGAAACTGGGGCAGGCTTAAGATGCGTGCTGAGGCAGCATCATTACTTGTACACCACCCTGTTGGATAGCTTGGTCTCCAGAGCCTCAATGTGATTCATACTGAGACAACGTGACTCTCCTCCCCAGTGCGCCATCTGGCAGACACCTTCAGACCCTTGAACTTCCCACCTACTTCCGGTTTCACAAGAATACAGCATCTGCTTGGCTGCGAGGTGAGTGTCACAGACACGACTGAGTCTGTCCCACATCCGGCAGCGTGCTGTCATTGATTGCTGCTGGGATTTGAAAAATACATTTTTCTCTCGAACCCATACTTCATTGTCCAGGAGCTTGCTCAATGTCACGCTGCGCGAATGCACAGACGGAGAAACACGACGCCATCGGCTTCAGCTCCTCCACGCTGAAGGAAGCGAGCCTTGCCGATAAGCAGTGCGTTGGAGCCTTTGGTGAATGATTCAGGATTCTAGACTGTTTCGCTTTAGCCGACACCTGGCACAGTCACGTAGTGAAAGATTCATCTTGAACGATCGACGTAACTCTCTCCCTTGAGACGGAAGGAGAAGCTGTTGCCAAGTCACTTGTTGTCCCAGGGAGCACTGGGTTTGATTCCCCGATTATTGATTCTTAGACTGCAGAGAATTCATTGAATTGCGTTTTGATTTATCGCAAGTCATTTTATCTCTTTGCTCTCACAGGCCATTGGGTACATTCACAAAGTCATTCTGGACGTGTACTTGTTCCCGCAGCTGTTGTTTCATATGCATTCATGCAGATATCTGTGACGTACTGCAAGACGTCGATTTTGCTGAGAAGTGTGAGTAACCACGAGGGAATGCGCACGTGCAGTGCGTGCATGTGCTCTGCGTGTTTTGTGTGGTGCCGTTATAGTGAGAATCTTTACACCAGGAACGAAGATAGTAAAACTGTCAGGTATCGTTTTGTCAAGCACGGAGTGTTGCAATTGCCGAACCACAATCCCTTTGAGCAGTCACGTATTGCACGGTGATCTTTCCATCCACGGAACTAGGTAATAATTTGCCTTCTATTTTTGAAGAAGGATCTGCACTGATTTCTCACCAGCTTACTCTTCCTTCCCCGTCTCAGTCCTCTTCACAGTCAAACGCAAATCATCTCGAGAAACAGTTTATAAGGTGCGTTGGTCTCGGCTTGCCAATTAAAGCACTTAACACTGCGAGTAGCACCACGATGGATAGGAATGTGTTCATTTTATTAGTGATAATATATCGAGATACAATCTTCAAACTGCAAAACCAAATGTTTATTCCACCTTTATATTTTCCTCCGTGGCTCATTTTCGACACATTTAGCCACGAAGATGTTAGTGACATACTGCGTGCCTCAGTGTGTTTCGTCCTATGAAACAGCTGACCACATGTCTCTGCCCACTCTTGTGGCGGTGGTCCAATGGACTGAAAGCAGGACTAACTACCCCATAGAACGCAATGGAGTCACTGGTTCAGGCATCAGTCCAGAAGAATGGCCCTGATGACCGTCCATGGACCGCTTGGACAGTGGCCACCTAGAGGTCAGGTCCTCCACGCTTTGCTGCCTGTGTCGAGCCTTTGGTAAGCACACCCAGCGTATCAGTGTGAGTTCTGGCTTTTCCAAATGAGTCGTTTAGTTCAGAAGTCACTGCCGCCTTGTCTATAAGACAGACCATTGTCCTGCGTCAGTCCTAGGTGAAATAGAAAACAAGCGTTATTTTTGTACCAATCTCTCTCTCTCTCTCCCTCCCTCTTTCTCTCCCTCTTTCTCTCCTCTCTCTCTCTCTCTCTCTCTCTCTCTCTCTCTCTCTCTTTCTCTCTCTCTTTCTCTCTCTCTCTCTCTCTCTCTCTGCCTCCTTCCCTGCCTCCCTCCCCCCACCCTCCCTCCCTCCCTCCACCCTCTCTCCCCCCCTCCCTCCCTCCCGGCTATACAGAACGGAGCATTATTATCGTAAACAGTCGATATATAGGATTTAGAGTATGCTTTCGTGTCGATGGATGCATTAAACGTATGGGGATCAGAACTCCGTTGCATAATGGAAAACGCACTCCGTCACAGGAAGGAAAGAACTGATGTAGGAAACAAAAATATCTTTTATTATATAGCCATACTCTCATGCAAAGTTTGCGCCGTTATCTTACGAGGTAATATTTGCACGAGCACGCTCATACAAACATATACGTCTACGACGTCTGCGAGGCTTGATCTAATGCGGCAAACGAGGCAGTCAGCCAGGTGGAAGCAGGCAGATAGGTAAGGCGGGAACGTGTCTGCAGCTGTGACCCTGCTAGTCGGTTCATTCAGAGATATTATAGTGTCTCTGGTTCATTGTTAAGCATGCAGGACTTTAAACAGTCAAGCATGCGCATACGTATACAAGCGAACAGGGATACGTTTCACGGTGACTCTGTGAGCAAGAATTGTGTGGACAAGCGGGAGAGAACTGTCATGCAAGCAGACACTCGCTCTCTGTTGCCTCGTGAAGATCCAGGCACACCAACACCAGTCGAATTGCCAGTCAAGACCTCCAGGAGAACAGTGTGATCAATGGTGTGGCAGATGGCCTGACAAACAGATGGTCAAGATAATTACATGTACTCCCAAGGAGACAGCTCAGGTGGACATAACTAATATAAAGCTGAAATATAGCGTTGGAGGGAGCCTGACTGGTAGGACGACGGTCCTGACAAGTAG
>JAWQFJ010015651.1:22500-25000 GCA_034096865.1 Theodoxus fluviatilis
TCTCTCTGTCTCTCTCTCTCTCTCTCTCTCTCTCTCTCTCTCTCTCTCTCTCTCTCACGCACACGCACGCACGCACACACCCTAGCCCGCCTGCCTGCCTGCACCCCTGCCTTCCTCATCATCAGTCTCTCTTTCTGTCACATTATCTGCCTCTTCGTCTATATATATGGCTGCCCCTGTGTCGACCAGCTTGCCAACCCTTGCTCATGCAAGTATGCCTTCCTGTACTCACACACACCGCTAGCCTAATCATGCAAAGCACACACAGAGAGACAGAGACACACACAGAGAGAGAGAGAGAGAGAGAGAGAGAGAGAGAGAGAGAGAGAGAGTTGGGGGGTAGGGACGGTTGTGTTGGAGGGATGTATTACTGTAATTTTGCCTCATATTTATCAATATCAATAACACGGACTGATTTTCATTGTTTCAACTCATGTGACCATCATTGCGATGGTTAGTTGCAATACCACAACGACCAGTCTCCACGCGAAACTCACAAGAAATTATGTATCACACCGCTGGGTTTCAAAAACAGCTCAGCTAGATCCCCAATGGAGATTGCGGCGATTGGAATGGCTATTAGATCATTGAAAAGCCCATTGTCCCGAGTGACAGCTTAAAAACAGCTCGAGGGGGTAACAGCCTGCACGCGAGGCAAAACAGGTGAACTGTTGAATAATGTAATCGTGCCGTGATGACGGGTCGACTCAGGCCTATTCCGCATTATCCCTCATTGCACGCAGGATGTTTCCTGACCAAGCGGGGCAGACAACAACCGCGCAGCGATGTAGGGGTTGGTACTCGGAGTCTTTTGATCTGGAACCGTTTAGGAGAACGTAGAGTGTCCAATCGCCTCCATGAGGGAACCTTGTTCTAAATCGGCCCCCGAGACCCCGCCCCCCACCCTCCAATACTGTAGGTAATGTTCCCGCATTGCGTGCACCCACGAAGACTTACTCTTACGACATAGTGCAAGTGATCCGCGTCCTCTGATGAAACGCTGCTCTTCCTTGTGGAAAACATGGGTTGTAATGGCTTCGCTGTGACCATTTGATGCAGTCTGGACCACATGATCGACTTGGACTGTGGCAGAGACGCGCACAGAATGGGTACTTTGTCTGTATATGAACTTTGAGAAAATGCAAAAGCTTTGTCTCTGCACTGTCCTAAAATAAACTGCTTTTGTTTTCACACACACACACACACACACACACACACACACATACACACACACACGCACGCACGCACGCACTCACTCACACACTCACGCACGCACGCACGCACTCACACTCACACACACACACACACACACACACACACACACACACACACACACACACACACACACACACACTCACTTGTTAAATCTTATATATATAAAACTAAGACCACATCTTGATACCAACAAGCCAGGCAATCTTAAGGAGTTGAAGAATATTGGGCTTATGAAAGATGAATACATAATATTGTTGATCACTCACTTCAGAAAGAGAGCTGATATTACTTGTGCACATTTATGGGATGAATCATGCAATTGTGTTTCTATTCATTCACCCGTCCTTCAATCTACCGACCTAACTACCTACCTACCTACATACCTACCTACCTAAATACCTACCTACCATCTACCTACCTACCTACCTACCTTCCTATCTACCTACCTACCTACCTACCTACCTACGTACCTTTCTACCTACCTACCTACCTACCTACCTACCTACCTATCTACCTGCCTTCCTGCCAGCCAATCTGCCTGCCTGCATGCATGCCTGCCTACCTACCTGCCTACCTACCTACCTGCCTACCTACCTACCTGCCTACCTACCTGCCTGCCTGCCTGCATGCCTGCCTGCCAGCCTGCCTGTATGCCTGCCTGCCTGCCTACCTACCTACCTAGCTACCTACCTGCTTTCCTGCCTGCCTGCCTGCCTGCCTACCTACCTACCTTCCTGCCTTCCTTTCCATGTATGTACCTACCTGCCTGCCAGCCTACCTATCTGCCTACCTACCTACCAACCTACCTACCTATCTACCTACCTTCCTACCTGCCTTTCTTTCTATACATGTACATACCTACTTGCCTGCCAACTCCTTCTGCACCCATTTGCCGTTTCAACTACCAATCTACCTTCATCTTATGGTTCCCTGCCTGCACCCGTTTCCCTAACGCACTTCAAATTTGCTTAGTCGTTCATTTCACAGTGACCACTGTTCGTGTGAGGCATTCATGAGGCCGATGGCGACATCTGCAGTGGAGATATGGAGGACGGATCCGATAGCTCCTTCAGCAGCTGCAAGGCCCACCAGACCTGGCCTCAGTCTCTAAGCCTCGTCCTGGAGTGCGGATGAGAAGTGAGGTCTAGTTGGCTTAGGCAGTCGTGCAGAGGTCTTACGAGGACGTAAGTGTCTCTCTAGGAACTCAGTTCACGTGATTTGCGGTTCCTGGCAAAGTGCCGATGCCATTATTAGTGTCGCGTATACCAGCAGACTTACATCTTTA
>JAWQFJ010015651.1:27500-52500 GCA_034096865.1 Theodoxus fluviatilis
AGCAGAATACATTGCAAGCTTGAAGAGAAGAGCTGCCTGCCTCATCACAGAGTTGAGGTGGAGTGCTTTCTTGTGCATCCAACACTGGCACCTGACCGGCTATTCGATCTGCATGTATATGTATGGGTTTAATTTCACATGCAGAAAGGAACATTATTCAATCGACCTCGTGATTAGGAGGTTAAATTACAGCGGTCTTAAACTCAAGGTTCTCGACAAGCTGCTAAAGAACACCACTACTTTTTGTTTGTGACAAACACTATCAAATAACTTGTTGTTTTCAAACGTTAACTTTGCACTTCCAAGTTTCGCCTCGACTAAATGGTAAAGTGTATAATTCGTCTTTTTATATCCCACAGGAGAAGCGCAATTGCTTCGTTTAACACGCTTCAATGTGAAACTATCTGTAGGGAGTATATGAAATCAGTAAATGATCACGCATGATATTGAAAAAAGATTAGCCGTCAATCATATTCTTCAGTTGTAGAGCAAACAGTATCTAACCATTCTTTTAATTTCTTGAATGGAAGAATATCAGGATGATGCTTACGCTCTTGATTTTAAATCCTGTGTGTGTCCTTTAGCTACAAAGGGCTTTTATTTCCTGCTAATGTCAAACATGTCTTTTTTCGTCTGGCACGGCTCTTAGACGCTCTACAGTTGGTGAAAGTCACGTGAACTCTTTCAACCATACAGAAATGCAGCTTCCAACCATACAGAAATGCAGCTTCCAACCATACAGAAAAGCAGCTTCCAACCATACAGAAATGCAGCTTCCAACCATACAGAAATGCAGCTTCCAACCATACAGAAATGCAGCTTCCAACCATACAGAAATGCAGCGTCCAACCATACAGAAATGCAGCTTCCAACCATACAGAAATTGCAGCTTCCAACCATACAGAAATTGCAGCTCCCAACCATACATAAATGCAGCTTCCAACCATACAGAAATGCAGCTTCCAACCATACAGAAATTGCAGCTTCCAACCATACAGAAATGCAGCTTCCAACCATACACAAATGCAGCTCCCAACCATACAGAAATGCAGCTTCCAACCATACAGAAATGCAGCTTCCAACCATACAGAAATGCAGCTTCCAACCATACAGAAATGCAGCTTCCAACCATACAGAAATTGCAGCTTCCAACCATACAGAAATGCAGCTTCCAACCATACAGAAATGCAGCTCCCAACCATACAGAAATGCAGCTTCCAACCATACAGAAATGCAGCTTCCAACCATACAGAAATGCAGCTTCCAACCATACAGAAATGCAGCTTCCAACCATACAGAAATGCAGCTTCCAACCTTACAGAAATGCAGCTTCCAACCATACAGAAATGCAGCTTCCAACCATACAGAAATGCAGCTTCCAACCATACAGAAATGCAGATTCCAACCATACAGAAATTGCAGCTTCCAACCATACATAAATGCAGCTTCCAACCATACACAAATGCAGCTTCCAACCATACACAAATGCAGCTTCACGGGGCATTTTGACGATCAATGTTGAGTGCTAAAGACTCGTGCGTACCAAATGTGGATATTCTCTGCTCATGCTGTCTGCCGCGCACCCAGTACCCCTAGACGGTTGCGTAATTGTCAGCTCGACCCCATATAGAAAACATGTCGATATCTCCGCATCAAAGAGCATATAACCCGGCACTACTTGACCCAGTACTGGAGCTCAATTAACTCCATTACACGGGCCTCATCCGGACAGAAATCGTTCTGAGACTTGGGACGTCGAGCCACAGGACCGCGTGAATCGTGCACAGTATCGCGCCGCAGGTGTGAATTTTCCACATGCCGTACGATTATTGATACAACCCGGAAATCGATGGGTTTAACCGCGTGCTTCTTTACGTATGCGCTCCCAAAGCAGTCGAGCCTGCTTGCAAGAGTCCGAGGCCGGATTTCCATGTAGTGAGAGCTTCATGTGAGGCCCCCATTTCATGAAATATCAATAGCCGGGCTGGCGATCGACTGTCTGCAGGATGGCAGCCACACATATTCCGAAACACCGTAGTAAATAGTTTAATGACGAGCATGGGACAGGAAATGATCGCTTCATTCGTGCTCTCGCTGTGCGTTGCGCTCACAGTCTCCATTAGCCATGGTCAGCGTAACTGGACATGTTCTGTAATTGAAAACTAGTGGACGAGATAAACGTCTGTGGATGCCTGGGGCAAGCAAGCCTCTGCAGGCAGGCTGTACTGAGATGGGCAGGGAAGATTGTGTTGTGGAATGAGGAAGTGGATGGCTTGAGAGAATGAGATGCTGAGCCAGGAAGTTGGCGTGGAATGCCAGCTGCGAAAGATGAACCGTGCCCTCCTGCCTGGTGGACTGCACGGGCGTCACGCGTAGTCGAGTGACACTCTATGCGAAAAGCATTCTGTAAACCCGAGTATTGACTCTGGCACAGTTCGCAATGAATGCGTAATATGCTTGACCCTTCGCATTACAGCCTTGCGCCAAAAATAGTTCGTTCTGATACTATTTTTCTCTCCACTTTTTACAAAAATCATTCAGATGTCAAAACTTTTTTCCATTTCAACACAAACATTTTATTGTATCGAATAAACGCTTGTTTGTTGTCTCAACAAGAGTAAGTTAAGAGTTTTGTGCGAAATAGTCTTAGAACTACTTTAACGGCATATATGAGGGAGCACATCGGCTATCCCACAAGCCTCTCGTGTGACCTCCGTATGAATAAATTGGCCAAAAACCTTCCATCACGTGATGTGAACTGTGCTAGAGACACTTTTGCCGGTAGGCGAAATCTCTAGTTTACTAGAATGTGCGAAAAGCTCCACGGGCATAACGATGTGTTTTTTTCCCTACCCCACGGCAACAAGTAGTCGACTGTTGATTGGAGAGTGGTGGTGTGAAATGTTGAAGTCAGCTTGTTGAATGAAGGACAGTAATCTCGCCTTTTTCGTTCTAGTAACGCTGCAATATTATTTAGTCTAAGGCTGGTTAATCACCGTCAAAGTTGCACGCACGCCATTTGTTAGGAAGATAAACTGTTGATGAAAACAACACTGCAACAACGCAAGACTTTAAAATGGCGCATGAATACCTAGATTGGTGTTTTGACATTTTCATCGAGGACTTTACAATTGTAGGGTATTTACAGGCATCAAATCATAGTGGGAAAATTGTTGACGTCATGTATTCATCAACCTTCAGTGAATTTTGTTGTCTGCATTTGTACAATTCTCTATTACTCACATTCCCGCCCGCACTCCACCCAGCAGCTGCCCAATCATAATCCCAACATATCCTGTGCTGCTCGATGTTTGCCTCTTTAACAATCGGGCAAGCCAGTTTTAAACTGAAATGTCATAATTAGGATGCTTGTTTCATTTCTGCCCTGCCCCTGCTGGCGTGGAGGCTGTTTTGTGCAGTATGCATAACACAGTGATTAAATATTATAAATTAAACACAACACAGTAAATACAATTCATGCAATAAAGTGCGAAACAGTACGTTAAAGCCACGCTGTGGATACAAACCAATGCGATACGAAAACACTTTATTTTTGCTGCGAAAAGTTTTGCCCGCCCTATAAAAGATTTGCAAGTTTGATGAGGACTACATAATAATATTGATTTGAACCTGATTATTTTCCGGGGAAAAAACCTTCGATCGACTGCTGCAATGAATCGACAAAAAAATCATTGTACTGGAAAATGAACACAATGACAACAGTGTTGATGTTGCTCAGGAAACTGCATTGTTTTTCGACAGTTAGCTAGGGGCATCACTATAAAGGCATTATACATCTGTTTATTCGGCCTGACTCTTTCATTTCTGTCTTTTCCTTTGCTTTGTACTATAAATAAATGAATGGTTTCGGAAAGTGAAATAATTTCAAGATAAAATGGATTTGCACAAATTCTACAGCGAGTAGATAGCACATTTAAACAAAGCCACACCAAGCAATTTCATAAATATACCCTTGAATACAACATGCAACCTCCCATTTGCCTTTTCCAAAATGTTGTGAAAGTTTCACCCATTGCCTTCCTATATTCTTAAGAGCCAGAGAAAATCCCATGGGATCAGCGCACGGCCACTTTTGCTGTTACATTTGTATGATGTCCATGAATTGCTTCCTTTGCTGATTGGTGCTATATCTGCTTATGTACGCATACCTTAAGTCCGTTTCAATGCTGATGTATTCTTCTCTCTCGCTACTCAGTTATGTTCGTAGAGTGCACGCATGCAGTGCTATTTAGCCAAGCCACATAGACATGTTAGAAAAGCGCACTTCAATAAATTCAGACTCAACACTTTTTTAATTGTGACGCTGTCTGAAAAAAATTACGAGGGCCCCACTCTTGCAATGATTTCCATGTATAGTTCACACTATTGTGTACGTTGCACGTGCATGCGTTTAATGCACTCGCCTGAAGGAGCTGCGTGAACTATTTTGTGAACGCGTTGCACTCAAACAAATGCATAGGTCTAGGGCAATGCACGTGCTTGGAAAGTGAACTGATGGATATGTATGAGTCATATTTAACAATCCTTTCAAAAATGCATGCTCAGATCTCTACAAGGTGTATGTGTGAGCACGATAACGTCAGATCAATAATGTGACGTGTAATAGTGATTTACGGAAACATTACTTCCAAAATTAAAAGATGTCACTCTGCAGCTATTGATCTGCACTTTCTGAGATTACATAAGCTTTTTGCCAATATCCTCTCACGAAAATTGAAATATTTTGTTTGAAGCTTGGCAAAGTTGAGGTCGACTGAACGAAACAAAGAAAGATCTGACAAGCATTCACTTGTAGAGAGCTTGAAAAAGGAATCATGATGGATCCATGGATGACAGAATGCCATAAATGAGGCATGATGAAATGGGCGTATATGCTTTTGGATGGGTGTCCATGCGAATGATGAAGTGGACACGATCGGGGAGTGGAGAGAGGATGCGAATGGGAATGGATACGACCGGAACCACGATCTAATATCGTGTCTTTGCGACCTTGGTACAGTTGTCACTTGGGAATGGTGAATGAATATCGAAGGCTTGAGAAAAGACCAGGATGTGGGAATGGGTGCGGGAGTGGATGGATGGGCATATTAACTCTCCCAAAGCATTCTCCCTGGAAGAGGAAGTAAGGAGGAGAGAGGCTGGTTGGTGTAAGGAGGGGACGGAACTGACCAAGCTGATAACAGGACCCTGACGAACGGAAGTGATGGGATGATTGGAGGCGGATGGTTGGATGGATCACCATGGACGTTGAGCAGAGATCTGGGGTCATGGGTGGAGAAGAAAGGGGTCAGGGTATGAGGAAAAAGAGCAAGGAAGGATTTGGAGAGGATCTGGGGGATCCAGAGTATCGTCTGGTGTCTTGGGGTGGGGGTAAGAACCGAGGTTATAGGGTTAGGGGAAACGGACGGCGGGAGTGGGAGGGGGGACGGGGAGGGGGAAGGATAGACAAGGGTGGTTAAGGTCGGGAGCGGAAACGAGGAAGCTTAGTTGGAGGAAGGGAAATGAGAGGAAGACAAAGACGGATGCTGAGAAAGATGCGCCACGAATAGAGAGGTTGATCTCTGAGGAGACAGGCCAAGTCACCAACGTGACGGACAAATCGGAACTAATCCTGAAGGGATCACGGGGCAGGGTAAGGTAACGCCCCTTTGGGATAAGAAAGGATGAGCTTGAGGAATGGACACAATTTTTCGTAGTCTGCGAGATTATGAGCTCTTGCATGTTGATGTACATCAGCGAGAGAAGCTCTGCTGGTAGGAAGGTGTATAGACGTTCGCAATTTCGCAAACCTCACATTTGCCACAAGTTCTGGAGTTTTTGTGGGTACATTTATTTTTCGAGATCTGCGAATGAAAGTACGTATATAAAAGATTCGAGAGGATTAAACGAGTAATGTACAGGAACACCGTCTAGTGGTCTGCATTCATGCTAGGCAGTTGTCACCTGCTGTGATGAGACCTTCATAAACCGAGGTCTAGTGTGTGATACGCATTCACAAAAACATCAAATCGCGCACTCTAAAGATCCTGACGCTCATGTCCTCGACGGGTGAGTGCCGGCCACAGAAAAACATACCCAGCACGCACAAATTCTCCCTTGTGGAAAACAGTAGTCTTAGCGCCTGAAGGCTGCTGCTGACACTGGTCTCATTGACTTGAGACACTACACACTGGGAGACAAGCCTCAACATCGGCTGAAGCGCTTTGAGTCTCACTGAGTGGGAGTATCGCGCGGTAAAAGAGTGATTTATAATAATAATATAATAATATAATAATAATTGTATCTCTCACCATCATGTGCATACTGTACCGCGTCAACTAGGGATAGAAAATTACGAACCAGTAGATCTTCGTACATGTAAGCGTGTAATTGGTGGGGGTGTGGGGGTGGTGGGAGGGGTGGGGTGGGGTGGCGGTGATCATGCTGGCGGTGGTGGTGGTGGCGGTGCTGGTGGCGGTGCTGGTGGTATCGTCAATCATTGTCGTTACTAGTATAATTGACGTAGTAAATGGTTTAGCGAAAAGCATGTATGATAGTCTGGTCAAGAATAGACTTAACATTTTATTGTAAACAAACTAGCATACACACGTACACATACACGTACACACACACACACACACACACAAAGAGAGAGAGAGAGAGAGAGAGAGAGAGAGAGAGAGAGAGAGAGAGAGAGAGAGAGAGAGACAGACAGACAGACAGACAGACAGACAGACAGACAGACAGACAGACAGACAGACAGACAGACAGACAGACAGGCAGAGAGTACTTGGCTATGAAACTTAACCCATCATGCTGCACAAGCACCGGAAATGAGGCAGTCGGGTTAGACAGGGGAGACTAGTCAGGGTGCGGTCAGGCGCACAGACTGATTGGCAGGTCAAAAGTCAGGCAATCCGGGAACTTCTAGCCTCAAGTAGTCATCTCAGGGTCAAGGGCAAGAAGTCAGCACTCACTTCTGTAAGGTGTTTCCTTACCAGGGTTGAGTGCAGAAGGAGAGGTGGGGGCGCTGAGAGTAATTACAGGAATGGATATATCTTCTCGAGTTCAACCTCCAGACGCTTTTGTAAGTTCATTACGATTTGACGTGGTGTATGGAGGTGACTTGCCAGTGCCGTGTCCTTTGCAGCATGTGCCTGCAGGGAAGAGGAACAGGACTTTGCCTTATATATATATATATATATATATATATATATATATGTAACGGGGTACCGTTACCATCTCTCTCTCTCTCTCTCTCTCTCTCTCTCTCTCTCTCTCTCTCTCTCCCTCTCTCTCTCTCTCTTCCTCCCTTCCTTTTCCCCCCTCCCCCTCTTGCGCCTTCCCCCACCCCTCACCCCCTTTCAGGGCCTGGGTGACATGTTGAATATCCTGGAATCTATCTGGCGGCCCTGCCATCCCTAGTTTGACTCTGCTGTCCAGATCCTCTCTGAACTTCTGCCAGCGTCCATTCCAAGAATTCTCTATCTATCAGTCTCGCTCTTCTGGCCAGGGGTGACGTTTGTTTATCCTTGAATCTGTCTGTCCGGAGCTGGAGTCTCAGAGAGCGTGGGAATTTGGGAAGCTGACCCTTCCGCTTTAGAGTGACCCGCGTTTTGGATATATTTATCCTCGTTAGAGAGAAGAGGTGGTGGGATAGTGGGGAGACCGAACGGGAGAGCGGAGCAGAGCAGACGTGCCTGTCTGGTGGTCCGTGGTGGTGTGCATATGAACCTACTATGTTAAGTGGCAACTACGTCGTATTTCTCTACTTCGTTGTTCACAGCTTTGAGTTGTTCCTGTGAGGTGGGCATGAGACGCCACTTGGTCGCCACAACGAAGTTATGACCCACATACAGATTTTATTTTTATCTTGGGATATCCCATCTAATGCGCATGCGTAGAATCAAAGGGGAGGGCTGAAACCCCTCATCTCCCCTCTCGTCCTTCCTGGTGGGGGGTCAGGCAGGGGGTGTAGGGGACGGCTATCTGTGCTTGTGGCTGATAAGCGCGCAAGGCCGCTTTCTCACCCCCTAGTGCTGGTGCGGGAGGCTTGGCGCCTTAGCTTGAAAACCGCGTTGACCTCCATTCCCATTTGTAAAATATTCGCGCTTTAACGACCTAGTGATGCATTCAACATACAGCTTTGATAAATTAATGCTGTTCATGGCTTACAATTTCTTTGGATGGGTTGCTAGTATCCCATGATATAGCGTTTTCTGAACGAACCGAGAGAGAGGTCCGCCATTGAATATTGCAAATAGTGGCTACTTAGCCGTGTAGTGCTGATACAGACCACCACTAAATTTTGGGTTGTTTAGCGGCCAACTGAGGAGGCAACTACGCGTATTCAGCTTTCATGCCCACCTTACTTCGCAATTTAGTAGCAAAGTTCCGATTTAGTTGCCTTCTACCGTGTAGTAGGTTCATATGCACACCACCACGGTCCGGTCTCTCCCTCTCCCAACTTGTGTATCGCTGAATAAAAGTATGTACCCGACACAAAGGAACCTGGGTTTGTCCTGCTAAACGGAGTTCTGTCCTGATAATGGAGTAGGAGAGGTGCAACAGCCTCCCTATAGCTCCAGCTCACGCCTACAATGCAACAAGACTAACCACAGCGCTCGGACCACTCTTCTTCAAATGGTGTCAGAAGTGGGATTGATGTGCTAAAGCAGGACCATCCTTGTACAACTGGCGTCGTCGGCAGGATCCGGTAAAAGCAGGACGAATTTCCACCATGCCGGGCAGAAGAAAAAAGGTTTGTCAGCCGCCACCAGAGGAGGACGCCCGAGCGTACACGTCGCCCGCTCCTCAGGTGACACCAGTATGGACGGTAATGCCGCCTCCAACTCTACCAGTCTTCAGTGGGGGAAACGGGGTAGAGACGTTCATCACTGAAGCCAGACGAGTGCTTCAAGCACTCCGGATGGATGAAGGCATGAGTGCCGACTTCGTAATAAGACACTTGGAGGGCCCTGCCAAGATCGAAGTTCTCGGCAGAGCACCGCAGACGCCGGAGGAAGTGTTCCACATCCTGCAGGAAGTTTTTGGAGACTGTCGCCCGTTGCAGAGTCTCCTCCAGGCTTTCCATACCCGACGACAGGGGCTTGGCGAGGGGATACTGGAGTACAGTCACTCGCTGCAGGCCCTGGCAACAAGGATAAGGCGCCACCGGCATGCCCCTCTGGATGCTGCACTGATCCGGGATCAGTTCGTCGCCGGCCTACAACCTCCATCCCTCCGACGAGACATGGAGAGATTTGTGAGGGATCGAGAGTATTGCGATTTCCTGGAGGTGAGGGCGGAGGCGATGCACTGGACGAGACAAGACGACTTCCGTGACTCCTTCCAAGAGGCAGTTCAAGTGGTGCCAGGCGAAGCGGAGAAGTTGAAGAGGCAAATGGCCGCAGCCACCACCGAACTCCAACAGCGGAAGGCAATGACTACAAAACCGTCCGAAGTCCAGTGCTTCTACTGCCAGAAGCGGGGCCATCTCCAACGGTACTGCAGAAAGAGGAAGGCAGATGAGGAATGCAGAAGGGCTCCATGCTCTCCCCGGCGATGGCAACAACCGAGCCCTCCACATCCCTTTTTCTTTGCCATAGCCATGCAGCTTGTGTGCATCCTTGTCACCTTCTGCATCCAAACTTATGTACATATGTACATACAAGGTGCACATGGCTTGCGGTATGTGTAGATAACATCTCAAGGAGTTATAGTCAAGGAGATATAGTAGAAATTTTCTAGTGTTGTCATGTTGCTGCTGAAATGGAACTTCCGAACTGGACATGCATGTGTTTCTATTCCTGGGGTAAACTTAGTACGTGTGTGTATTGCATTTCGTCCTACCTGCCTGGTAAGGTTACCATTATATTCCTTATATATGCATGCCTCGGAGTATTCTTTGCATGAACTGTTGTTTTAATCTATATCATAGTTGTAGCTAGTGACGAAGAGAGTTTTCTGAAACTTCATTTTACAATTTTGAGTCTGATTACCCAATACTTGGACTACGTTTTATCGTGTGCATGTTTTCATTATGGTAGTTTCCACGGAACGGAGGGTTTAGATATAATCATTTCTATTTCTGTGGTTGGTCCTTTTATGTGTCGGCCAGGAACAGGGAGGAGAGAACGAAGAGTTTGAGAATTTAATATTTTGTTCCTCGATTGTGGTGTTATTCTGTAAGTGTGGCATTTGTAATTTTGTTTCCTTGTTCGTGGGGGACAAAGTGATCCTTGTGGTTCAAGGTCAAATACCACCCAAGGTTTCATTAGCTGTTCTCATGTTGTGGTAGCATGCGTCCGAGTGTCTAGTTTTGTTTTATGTCCATTCTTGGTAAAATGATCTTTGCGGTTAAGGTTAACGACCACCCAAAGCTTCATTTGTGTGACCGGTTCACGCCTAGAATAAGTCTTTGATTTGAGTGCTGCCGTGTAATCCCAGTGGTTCGAGTCCATTCGGAGATTATGAGAGGAGTGCAGGTTTGGCACTGAGATAGATGGTCAGTCAGGACCCGGAGTGTTTTCTGTGTAGTGGAACTTGTGGTAATCATCCACTAAAATGGACGGCAAAATGCCGGTTTTAGTCTGATAGGCACGAGTCTCATTTTCTGTTGTGTCCTTTGTTGGCAGTGTCTTAACTCGTTGAATGATTAAGCTCGCTACAAGTTGAATAACCAACACTGAGTTAATGTCCATTGTTCATGTGAAATTGTGCGTTGTATTGTACATCGAGGACGATGTTCGGAAAATGCAAGGGGAAGATGTAACGGGGTACCGTTACCATCTCTCTCTCTCTCTCTCTCTCTCTCTCTCTCTCTCTCTCTCTCTCTCTCTTCCTCCCTTCCTTTTCCCCCCTCCCCCTCTTGCGCCTTCCCCCACCCCTCACCCCCTTTCAGGGCCTGGGTGACATGTTGAATATCCTGGAATCTATCTGGCGGCCCTGCCATCCCTAGTTTGACTCTGCTGTCCAGATCCTCTCTGAACTTCTGCCAGCGTCCATTCCAAGAATTCTCTATCTATCAGTCTCGCTCTTCTGGCCAGGGGTGACGTTTGTTTATCCTTGAATCTGTCTGTCCGGAGCTGGAGTCTCAGAGAGCGTGGGAATTTGGGAAGCTGACCCTTCCGCTTTAGAGTGACCCGCGTTTTGGATATATTTATCCTCGTTAGAGAGAAGAGGTGGTGGGATAGTGGGGAGACCGAACGGGAGAGCGGAGCAGAGCAGACGTGCCTGTCTGGTGGTCCGGTCTCTCCCTCTCCCAACTTGTGTATCGCTGAATAAAAGTATGTACCCGACACAAAGGAACCTGGGTTTGTCCTGCTAAACGGAGTTCTGTCCTGATAATGGAGTAGGAGAGGTGCAACAGCCTCCCTATAGCTCCAGCTCACGCCTACAATGCAACAAGACTAACCACAGCGCTCGGACCACTCTTCTTCAGATATATATATGTCATTTCACTATGGTAACATGACTGTTATAGTATGAAACAACCCAGCGATTTGACGTAGTGAATGGAGATGGCTTGCCAGTACCGTGTCCTTTTCAGCATGGGCCTCCAGGGCAGCTTTCACTGCCATTGACCTTTAGTCATCTACTGCTGCTGCTGCTACTACTACTAATACTACTACTGCTGCTGCTGCTGCTACTACTACTAATACTACTACTGCTGCTACTACTACTACTACTGCTGCTGCTGCTGCTATTACTACTACTACTACTACTACTACTGCTGCTGCTGCTGCTACATATACTACTACTACCACTATTTCTACTACTACTACTACTACTACTACTACTACTACTACTACTACTACTACTACCACTACTACTACTACTACTACTACTACTATTCTACTACCATCACTACTACTACTAATACTACTACTACTACTACTACTATTACTACTACTGCTACTGCTAATGCTGCTACTTCTACCGCTACTACTACTACTACTACTACTACTACAACTACTACAACACTTCTACTCATTTTACTTCCCTTACCACTACTTCTAAAACCATTAATACAACAACAGTTAATACTACTGCCTTTATTGCTGCTGCTGCTGATACAGCGCCGATGTTAGTGCTTATGCTACTACCATGACTACTACCACCACTACCACCACCATCACCACCACTACCACCGCCACCACCACCAGCATCACTACCACCATAACACCACCGCTATCACTATCACCACCACTACTCCTATCACCACCACCACCATCACCACCATCACAACAACAACAGCAACAAGTACCACTACTACTACTACTACTACTTCTACTTCTACTACGACTACTACTACTACGCTGCTGCTACTGCTGATGTACCATCAAAACTGCTGCTGTTTTCCTGCTGCTGCTGCTGCTGCTGCTGCTGCTATTACTATTATCACTATCACTATTTCTTTTTCTTTTACTACCACTGCTTTTACAACAATTACTACTGCAACAGTTACTACTGCTGTCTCCACTGCTGCTGCTACGTCGCTGGTATTAATGCTCACGCTACCACCATAACCATTACGTCTACTCCTACAACCATTACTACCACCACCACCACAACCACCACCACCACCATAACAACCACCACCACCACCATAACAACCACCTCCACCACCACTACCACCACTACCACCACCACCACCACCACCACCACTACTACTACTACTACTACTACTACTACTACTACTACTACTACTACTACTACTGCTGCTGCTGCTGCTGCTGCTGCTACTGTGCTGATGCTTCTGCTGTTGTATCACCACAGCTGCTGCTGCATTAATTTCTGCTGCTGCTATTGCTGCTGCTGCTGCTTCTCCTGCTACTTGTACTGCTGTTGCTGCCAGCGTTATCTATGTTGCTACTGTTTTCTTGTCCATACTTCTAAAACGCCTATTAACTGTTCACTAACATCACCATCACCTCCTTCGCCTACTGCGCTTTCATACCCACTGTCGCTTTGTCTACATCATGGCATGCCCGCAAATGCATTCACACGTATCCACAACTGGCCAGTACTTGAAAAGTCATTTCCTTCGGAAAGCGAATCAACAAAACTTATGTCGATTATCGTGGCGGCCTACCTTGGGGGCCATTCACACTTTGTTTGCTTGGGTAACGCCGCCGCGGTGACAATCAAATATTGATAAGTTCCGGTAATAGTTTTCTAGCCTGCTGATGGCTTGCAGGTGGCAAAACCCCGACTTTTAATTGATGGCTGACCACACGTTTGGTCATGGCTTCACAGCGAAGGCCAAGAAGGAAGATTGAAACCAGGCATGTTAAATTCATAGGACTACGTGCATGATGACGGAATGTTTTCAGCTGAAATCGAGGGGCACCGTGGAGGAGAACGTGTTGTGTAGTTTGGAGGAGAAAGACTATTGCAGTGATGGTCAAAGTATGAGTTTGTTCTATAAAATTGTGGTATTCGGATTACAGGGGAAATATTGTTGATATCCTTAATCAATTTTGATGACTACAGCATTGACAATTAATATTTCTGTCTCTGCCTGCCTGCCTGCCTGCCTGCCTGCCTGCCTGCCTGCCTGCCTGTCTTTCATTTACTGTGTACAACTGTTTACTTTGTTTTGCAAATATGTATTCTTCCCTGTTTCTATTTTACGAATAAGCAAGCCTTTATGTAGATAGTTTCCACAGTGTAACTCGCAATTTTTTCTTCGTGCAGCTGTGCTGGCTACAGTCGGCCTGAGAAAAAGCTAGCGAAAAGCGCGTCGTAGAGAGAACCTGCTTGCAGCGAGCTCCACTCGTGAATGCGCATGTTAACCTTGTCTGTTACTGGCATTCGTTGCTTCTACTTTGGTGTTTTGTCGCGCTTCATCTGGCTGATGATACAACAGAGTGAACTCCGATTGCTCTAAGATAATACCGTACTATGTAATACAATCCCAGTCCATACCATTCCATACTACATCACATACCATATTGTACCGTACATATTGTACCACTTCATACTCGTACCACACCATGCCAAGCCACACCATACGAAACCACCCCAAACCACATCACATCATACCACACCTCACCACACCATACCATGCCGTAGCACAACGTACTTGTACCATACCGTACCGCCCCATACTATACTACACCATACCATACCACGCCACACCACACCACACAATATCACACCATACCACATCACCCCATACCATACCAAACCATACCGTGCCATACCATACCATACCATACCATACCATACCATACCATACCATACCATACCATACCATACCATACCATACCATACCATACCACACCATACCATACCACACCATACCATACCACACCATACAATACCACACCATACCATACCACACCATACCATACCATACCACACCACACCATACCATACCGTACCACACCATACCATACCATACCATACCATACCATACCATACCATACCATACCATACCACACCACACCATACCATACCATACCATACCATACCATACCATACCATACCATACCATACCACACCACACCATACCATACCATACCACACCATACCATACCATACCATACCATACCATACCATACCATACCATACCATACCATACCGTACCATACCATACCATACCATACCATACCACACCACACCATACCATACCATACCACACCATACCATACCATACCATACCACACCATACCATACCACACCATACCATACCACACCATACAATACCACACCATACCATACCATACCACACCATACCATACCATACCATACCACACCACACCATACCATACCGTACCACACCATACCATACCATACCATACCATACCATACCACACCACACCATACCATACCGTACCATACCATACCATACCATACCATACCACACCACACCATACCATACCATACCACACCATACCATACCATACCATACCATACCATACCATACCATACCATACCATACCATACCATACCATACCATACCATACCACACCACACCATACCATACCATACCACACCATACCATACCATACCATACCATACCATACCATACCATACCATACCATACCACACCACACCATACCATACCACACCATACCATACCATACCATACCACACCATACCACACCACACCATACCATACCATACCATACCATACCATACCATACCATACCATACCATACCACACCATACCACACCACACCACACCATACCATACCACACCACACCATTCCACACCATACCATACCACACCATACCACACCATACCACACCATACCACACCATACCACACCATACCACACCATACCACACCATACCACACCATACCACACCATACCACACCATACCACACAATACCATACCATACCATACCATACCACACCATACCATACCATACCATACCACACCACACCATACCACACCATACCATACCACACCATATCAATCTATACCATACCACACCATACCATATCACACCATACCATATCACAAAATACCATACCACACCATACCACACCACACCACACCATACCATACCACACCATACCATACCACACTATACCATACCACACCACACCATACCATACCACACCATACCATACCACACCATACCATACCACACCATACCAATCTATACCATACCACACCATACCATACCACACCATACCATACCACACCATACCATACCACACCATACCATACCACACCATACCATACCACACCACACCATATCACACCATACCATACCACACCATACCAATCTATACCATACCACACCATACCATACCACACCATACCAATCTATACCATACCATACCACACCACACCATACCACACCATACCATACCACACCATATCAATCTATACCATACCACACCATACCATATCACACCATACCATATCACAAAATACCATACCACACCATACCACACCACACCACACCATACCATACCACACCATACCATACCACACTATACCATACCACACCACACCATACCATACCACACCATACCATACCACACCATACCATACCACACCATACCAATCTATACCATACCACACCATACCATACCACACCATACCATACCACATCATACCATACCACACCATACCATACCACACCATACCATACCACACCACACCATATCACACCATACCATACCACACCATACCAATCTATACCATACCACACCATACCATACCACACCATACCAATCTATACCATACCACACCACACCACACCATACCACACCACACCATACCACACCATACCAATCTATACCATACCACACCATACCATTCCACACTATACCATACCACGCCATACCATACCATTCCACACCATTTCATACCACACCACACCATACCATACCATACCATACCTCACCACACCACACTACACCATACCATACCATACCACACCACACCATACCAGACCACACCACACCATACCAGACCCCACCACCCCATACCATACCATACCATACCATATCATACCACACCACCCCATACCATACCATACCACATCAAACCATACCACACAATAGCATATCATATCACACCATACCATACCATACCATACCATACCATACCATACCATACCATACCATACCATACCATACCACACCACACCATACCATACCACACCATACCATATCAAATCATACCACACCATACCATATCATACCATACCATACCATACCATACCATACCATTCCATTCAATACCATACCATACTATTTCAAACCACAGTACGTCATTCATATAACACCACAACATACCACACCTCACCATACCATACTACACAACACAACACCATACCATACACATTAAAAACCATACTACACCACACCACACCATACCATACAATAAAAATTCATACAATTACATTCAATCATACTGCAAATGTCACGTCATGTCATACTTCCATTACAATGCCACATCGCATCGTACGTCAATCGTATATCACACATCGTATTTTTCGCGGTTTATTAAGTCGTATCTTGTCATTTAACTTTGTCGTCTCATATTTTGAATGTACGTATCTTTTTTTTCTCTCTCGTCGCATCATGCATCAGGCCACATTTTATCATGCGTTGTACCGAATCACATCACATCTAATATCGATGCATCTCGTATCTCTTGTTGTTTTTAACGCGTCCACTTCACGTCTGTCGCCTTCTTCTCGCCTCTCTCACCTCCACTCGGCTTTCCTACTTACCAGCCTCACCTTCATCGATTGCTTGTCATCTGTCCTCCTTTACACTGCCCTGAGCACTGCATTGATTGGCTGCGGAAAGTCTTCTGAGGCAGCGTGCTTGCAGAGTAGACACGCAGGAAGCCAAAATGTCGGCTACTTCCTGTTGTTTGGTTCACGCCGTGTAGCGTGGAAAATAGTGACCCGTGGAAAACAGTTACCGGAAGTCATCGCAGAGTTATCTGCTCGGCTCTCTCTTTATGCGATTTACCGCTCCTGCACCTGTTCTTCGCATGGAATATATCCCGACAAACGACGCATTAGTTGCTTTACGAGTTTTTGTGTTTTTGGTGCATTTGTGTCGTTTAACACATACTGTAGCGTTCAAAAAAGTGTTTCCCCGTGAAAAGCCATCTCCCCTGCCGGAAATAATATTGGAGTCACCTCCCTGTAGTCTATTTGTAGTCTGGTTTTATAAAACGCGACCGTTGACTGACTTGGCACGCCCGGGGAGTTATGCTAAGATCCGGCAGCGTTAATATATCTGCGTTTTGTGACAAACGTCTTGCTCGGCGGTACTGTACTCCATGCACCTTAACGGTCCGCGTGATTCGGGTGTAATCTTAAGCTAAACGACGTTCCGAATGTTTCCGACTTCGACCATTTCAGCAGCGCCAATAAACGTCGTTTAGCTTAAGATTACACCCGAATCACGCGGACTGTTAAGGTGCATGGAGTACAGTACCGCCGAGCAAGACGTTTGTCACAAAACGCAGATATATTAACGCGGCCGGGTCTTAGCACAACTCCCCGGGTGTGCCACGTCAGTCAGGCGGAGTGGCGGGTGCCGTCTCTTTTTAGAGTTGAATTTTCAGCACGTCCCGAGCAGATAACTTTGCGATGACTTCCGGTAACTGTTTTCCACGGGTCACTATTTTCCACGCTACACGCCGCCTTGTTGAAGCCAGACGAGCGTAGATGTGCATCGAGAATGTTCGCACGTCTCTCGTTTGCTCAGTGTAAATGTCCATAAGGCAATGACGGGATGTGGTGATGTTTGCTGGGTCTTTCCTCTGGGGGTGGAGGTGAGAGGTGGAGTGGGGGTGAAGGGGTTGAGGGGAAAGGGGTAAATGTGTGGTGATAGGAGCAAATATTTCCTGTTCATAACACGCTGCCTACATCTCTTGAGAGTGCTTGTGAAGAATATACGATCGAAGTCCGACGCGAGTCTAGTGGTGACTGCTTGGATGATGGCGCAGGTGATGACTTCCTCTGCCTCCAGGAAACAGAATAACCGACTTTTTTGGACCTTAATCGGCCGACTTCTATCCTACGACTTTAACACACTTCGTTTTTCCTCATCATGTTTTCTCATTGAAGACGTTTCCTTGTTACATCGTTTCACAGCGCCTGTGTCCATTTAACCTCATTCAAAGCTGCAATCAATAGACCGGGAGCTTCTGGAATCCACGGTGTTACTTCAAGAGATGGGCGACTCTAGCAGCATTGTGTGTCCTCCAGACAGAATAATCTATCGATCTGCAGATTCCCAACTCCCATCAAAATTCATCTGACCTCTTTCTGCTTAACATTTTATACCAGCGCGTGACCTGAATGACTTGTCCGGCGTATATATTTAGGAAGTCAAGTTTATTTTTATTCTCATAAGGAATCCACGTAACAAAATATTTCTTTAACCGAATCTCACTGAGTGGTGTCTAATTTCTCGCCTAATCTTGATAATCTATGAATTTATTTTGACCGACGAGGATTTATTTTGTCCGATGAGGATTTAGTTTGTCCGACGATTCCATTTGATCTGCCTAGTCGACGTAAGAGGAGATTCCGATAACGTTTACAGGCGGTAAATGGGCGGTAAAAATTCCAACGTATCCATTAAACAAAATATAGTGAATAGATTTATACAAGGAGAGGCAACAATACTTTATTTCAGAACCGATTCATCCACATCTAATAAATTATCTCTATCCTGGCTGTGAGCGTAAGTCACGCCTTGCAAAAACCGCAGGGAATCATTGCCTCATCCCCGTAGCTCGCGTTGCCGAGAGTGTCTGTCCAGCAGGCGTGCAATGGATTGCAGCGGCTCCATGGCCACAGTAAAGGGCTCTATACGTCACGACGAGCACTGTGATTGGACGCGTAACTCCGCAAGTGGCGGAGACGGAGCTTCAGTGGCCATTATAGGGTGAAGGATGCGCCTCTTGCCTTAGAGAGAACCTCTCTGAGTCTCTGTCATAAATCTACACTGCGCTATTGATCCGACCAGCCTGGCCAGCCCTCTGGTCGCCAGTTCAGTCAGAATCCTCTAAGGGATGGACTTATTACAGTGATAATGAAGAATAAAAAAGGTCGACGTGTTTATTAAAGTATTAGCCAGCGTTGGGTATGTATAGGCTGGGGAGGAAGCAGCGTGAAAGTCGTGGACTCGACCCAAGCGATCGAAAGCTGGAAATGTATTGAGAACAGTGAGTTGACGACCTGTATGGCATGGAATGAACTGATAGCAGCCTCCTGCCTGAATGTGTTGCCATGTAGATAAGTGGTGGAACGAAGGGATACTGGGCTTGGCATTATATGAACGCTAGGCGGTCGCTTGTAAAAAGTCTTATTTTTTTATTACTATGAGATCCATGGCAGGTTATAGGTTATGGATTCTAGGAAGCTTTGTTGAAACCCAGTTCACTGTCCCCGATCGTTTCTTTGAAATCATAACCCAGAATGACCCATAAACAAAATTGTTTTGCCCTGAGCTTATCCGTCGAAAGAGACTACTACATAGACGGATCCTGTAATCAAAGACTCGGTTGTTTATGCCACTCGGCCAGAACAAGTACAACTACAGACTTTGGGCATGGTTTCTCGTTCTGCTTTCATGAAGTTTGGGGTCTTTGTTCTTGTGACACCATCGCCATAAAATGAAAAACGGGCAATTGCGAGTGTTACATCAGCTTTTGCTGTTAGTATCACGATGATCTTTAATCTCTGAGGTTAGATCGTGGTCAACCGGAATTCAGATTAGTACGGTCGAGATACTTGCGCTTATTATAAATTACCGAGAGCCTTGTAGTTCGTAAATCTCGTAACTGACATTGACATTCTATAGTGTGAATTCAATGCAATTACCTAAATCTTTCAGCTGAGAAACAACTACTTTTACCAAGAACATAATGAGGCAGATCACAACCCTTCATAACCATGTACCAGCATGCCAACAGGAAGTGGAAAATGAAGAGTGTGTTCTCTTGCAATGCTCAGCGTAGTGTGAATGAGCGAAATTTGTGTTAGAATTATGTTTCATCTACTACTAAACCATAGGATTATGTATGAGTAATCGTGTGTCAGGCAAAGTAAATGTATTGGCAAGTCCTCTGTGAAGTACATAGAGTGGAAGGGATGGGATCCAGTGAAATCGACGGACTTCTCAATGATTGATGATACACATAATTAAGCTTACGTTAGTAACCGCTGCTCTGTTGTTGATAATTTTTGTTTGACGAACACGCAGTCTGTTCATTTATTCATCTGTACTAATCTGGAATGATCTGGTGACGCTCTTAAGTACTCTTTTGTTTGTTCGCTTTCGTTTCTTCTTTACTGCATTGCTTCGAAACATCAGCCGGCATTTGTCTCTTTACAATGCTAACGTTGCCATTTTTCAGACAGTCTAGCTATTCACCTGAGTCTACGTCCAGTTGCATGGCAGCCCATCTGAGTAGCCATCTGACAAGCCAGCCAATAACATCTGGGGCTGAGGCTGTGCTGAATGTTGTAATGGACGCGGACTCTAGAGGAGAAGGACGGATGAGGGGGAGGACTCTGCAAGCAAGGGAGGGGAGAAGGGGTGAAGGGGAGAGAGGATGGGAGAGAGAGGAGAGCGCAGGAGTTGTCTGCCCGCCCCAGGGGGCGCTTTTCAAGGGGCGGGTAATCACGGCATGGCGCGGCCCGACTGCCGCTCCCAGCGACCTCTATCCCCCGCAGATTGGTCTTTCGCACTCTCTCTGCACATGCGTGCCAGGGTGGGACTTCCGGGCCCGATGGGACTCCCCGCTTACCACAGAATTGCCCGGATTGGGGAAGAGGGGACGAGGGTCGCCCTCGTGTTTGCCTCATTTCCGGTTCTAGACCACGGGCATCATTGTCATGACATCACAGTCACGAGTGTAGAAGCCCGCCTGTCCAAGACGTCTATCTCTTCCACATTCGGTGGGCTGTGGAATGTCTTCTCAATCTTTGAGTGGCCCAGTTGAATGTTCATATATCTCTGACTAGAAAGTAGGAATGTGCAATGATGGAGACTTTATTATAAGACTAGATGAGAAAAAGGTGCAACGATGAATTGATGAAACAGGTGTGTCTTGTATGCATGTGCGTATGCATATGACTGTGTGTGTGTGTGTGTGTGTGTGTGTGTGTGTGTGTGTGTGTGTGTGTGTGTGTGTGTGCGTGTGTGTGTGTGTTTGAGAAAGAGAGAGAGAGAGAGAGAGAGAGAGAGAGAGAGACAGACAGACAGACAGACACACCCACACACACACATATATATATATATATATATATATATATATATATATACAGGCACACAGACAGGTAGACACACAGACAGACAGACAGGTAGCAGACAGACAGACAGACAGACAGACAGACAGACAGACAGACAGACAGACAGACAGACAGACAGGCAGACAGGTAGCAGACAGACAGACAGACAGACAGATAGACAGACAGGCAGACAGGTAGCAGACAGACAGACAGACAGACAGACAGACAGACAGACAGACAGACAGACAGACAGACAGACAGACAGATAAACGAGACAGACAGATCGACGAGACACAGAAATAATGCTCAGAGGCAAAAAGAGGGATAGACACCAGGAGAAGCACATTATATGCAGAAGAGCTAAATATATTTACGTACGTGTTGATGACGAAGACGACGACGACGATGATTATGATAGTGATGATTCCGACACGACCACGACGACGTGCTTTTAGAAACCTTCCTTCTAAACTAACAGTCCTCTCAAGCTGAGATAGTTCTCATGCCGTAGCGTGAGGGGAGAAATGTTTGGAATAGAAGTGGAGGGTCCGAAATTGAGAAGGCGGCTATCAGGAAACATTTGCTTTAGGAGGTGTAGAAGGAAATAAACAGCGCGCGGCCGACAAAAGACGCGGCTAAAAGCGGCACCTCGTTCTGTTTCCACGATGCGTGAGACTCACGCGAGACATTGCGGGAACTGCCGACGGCCTGCCACGCAATGGACCAGCTCGTAGAAACGGTCGAGTGTCAGGGTGCATGGAAAGGAGCGACCGGGAAAACAGACTTGATAGTGTGGTCGAATTGTGTCGGTATCAGTTCTTCCTGCAAATCCTGAGGCTGTATTCAGTTTACATTTTGGTTTTTTGCCACGGTTCAGTGTGATCAGTTCTGGGTTGACCTTGACATGTGCAAAGGTGTACAGTGTGAACAAATGCGATATGGGGACATCTTCAGCTGATTTGTTTAATGATTAACCTGATGTCTTTATGTAAATTCATTCTGTAAATATCACTAATGATATGATATGACCTAGCATAAATCATGTTACCTGTACGTAACATTAACAACAACCCTACTTTGAAATGAAAGGCTACACCTTTATAACAATCGTGTGGCTATGCTGAGACCTGATCCAATAATACTGATCATAATAATTGCGTCTTTGGATGTTGTTTCTGCCTTATTTGAAGTAAACGCGTATGGCTTAGGCGTAGAAAACGTGAACGTTGACAACTAGATGTGTAGAGAAACCAGTCTATTCGCATGATTATTACCCTGTATTGTAATCATGTGTGTGAGTCAAAGAGTATATGTACATGTCTAAGAAGAACATCTATGATGAACCTTCCCCTCTGTGTGACTGTGTGAGTGTTGGTTCAACATCTATGATGCACCTTCCTCTCTGTGACTGTGAGTGTTGGTTCAACGTCTATGATGCACCTTCCCCTCTGTGTGACTGTGTGAGTGTTGGTTCAACGTCTATGATGCACCTTCCCCTCTGTGTGACTGTGTGAGTGTTGGTTCAACATCTATGATGCACCTTCCCCTCTGTGTGACTGTGTGAGTGTTGGTTCAACGTCTATGATGCACCTTCCCCTCTGTGTGACTGTGTGAGTGTTGGTTCAACATCTATGATGGGCTAAAACACACATCAAATAAAATCCTAATAGGAGCTTCCTCAACATATCCATCATGTTTACACTATTTGCATGATTTTATATACAAGCACATATTGATGGAATCGCTAACGCGTCTTCTGTTCCTTTACTGCTTCCTATTCTGGTACAAAACATTCATCCCTATTGACTCCTCGATGATAACATTTTCTTCGGCAGCTTTCTTTGAAACATTAATTGCGTTTGAAGAAAGTAGCATGGCTTAATAATAGAGCGGCATGTTGTCTACACTTCTACTGCTTAGCGTGCGAAAACATTGTGCAGTGAGGAAAGTGTGCCTGGTGTGCTTTGCTGAATGAACCTAGAGAACACTTGCACAGTGCAAACCTCCGCCAAGGCAGCCACAGTGGTGGGTTTATCATACCATTTCTTCCATGGCTTCTATAATTCAGGCAACATGTTCTGCTAGTTAATCCTGATGCTACGAAGTTTAGTTAATTCTAGCGCCTGCTAGCGGTCTCTGAGTGTAAAACGCATACGCCGGCTTTCAGCACATGCCGGCCGACGGCGATAAAATGTATATTTATGGTTGTAATTCCAAAACGAGATAATGGATAACCTTCAATAATGTAAAGGATTGTTCCTTGAATAAAATCCTTACCTTGCACCGAAGTTCAATAGAATCCATTGTGAACTTCTGGAAGTAATTTGCCGATTAACGAACGAACTAACTAAGAAACTAACCAGTCAACCGACCGAAAACCAAAACATCCTTGGCGGAGGTAACAACATAACTGGGGGCATCTTTTAACTTGTTTTGCACGTGAACTACTTGAATGGCAGTTTGCGAGAAGAAGCTAAAAAGTAAGGTCCTCTCACACTTTAGATAAGAGTGTTCGTGTGTCTCCAAATTTCCAGTCTGAAGGTGCCCGTTGTAAAACATGTATTTAGCTGGTTATGTTATGATGGCCATGCGTGGGCTACGCTAAGCTATTAAAGAAGACTGAGTGATAGGAGTTCATGGAAGCTCATTCAAACACTTTCTTGCACTCTTATCAGTGCGGCCTCCCGCGAACAACGAGTGCAGAGTTATGTTCAGCGCGGACTGCATTTGCGTTTTGGCCAATGTATTCTCTTTTGCCATGTCTTCACTTCCCTTTTTTCCAGTCAATTCCCCGTCCTTCCTCTCTAATCTCATCTCTTTTCCCCCATCCCCGCCTCTATTCTCTCTTCTCCTTCCCTCCCTTCCTGCCAACTCCTCATGCCATCCTACTCAAGTCCACACCCACACGACTGAAGAGAGACTTTGCAGACTTAGAGCAGCTATGTGAGGGAAAGACGTTTATGCTCTTCCACCATCGGGCGTGTAGCGACAGCTGTTCCTGTGGCTGAAGTGAAAGTTCCGAGCATAAATTTCCCCTGGGAATTATCAATTACAACACGTGGAAGGGAACTCGCTAGGAAAGCAATCAGAATGGAAAAAAACTAGATCAGAGATCTCCTTCGCCCTGGGGAAAGTCAGACGTTATATTGGCTTTGGAAGAAGTTACGGGGCTTTCATCGAGTAGGGAGTTTTATTTTCCGTTTCAGGGGGCAATCAAACTTTTTTACTTTGATACAGTTAGCTTGTTGCCTACACATT
>JAWQFJ010015651.1:62500-65021 GCA_034096865.1 Theodoxus fluviatilis
ACGGCAGAGCATTCCAGACAGAAGGTGCTTGAAAGTGAAAGGATCTCTGGCCAAAGGATTTGGTGGTGGTTTTAGGTTTGCAGAGAAGTTTTTCAGAGCCTGAGCGGAGAGAGCGAGAGGGTTGGTAGATCTGAAGAAGAGATGAGAGATAGGGCGGCAGAGTTCCATCAAAGCAACGGAAGGCGAGAGTGGCGAGTTTGTACTGGATCCTGTACTCAACAGGAAGCCAGTGGAGTTTCATGAAAAGAGGGTGACATGTGTTCTCTTGGATTTTCTGAAGATGAGACGGGCAGCGTTGTTTTGAACCCGCTGAAGGCGAGAGATTTGTTTGGATGGTAGTCCTGCAAGCAGGGAGTTGCAGTAGTCGACACGGCTTAGAATGAGGGAAGTGACAAGCTGAATGACAGCCTCTTGTGTGAGAAAGCTACGGACAGAGGAGATCTTTCTCAGTTGGAAGTTGCAGGAGCGGCAGATCTGACTGATTTGTTCATGCATTGAGAGTGTTGAGTCAATCAAAACACCCAGATCCCTAACAGACTTTTGAAATGGAATTTCAGTCCCACCCACCTCCAAAAAGTGATCAGAAACAAGAGACAGTGACTTCTGAGAACCCACACAGAGGGATTCAGTTTTGCTGTCATTCAGGCAGAGTTTGTTTTGGAGCATCCAGTCTTTGATGGAGGAAATGCAGAGAGATAAGTTGTGGAGAATGATAGACAGGTCACGAGGAGGAGCGGAGTCTTGAAGCTGGGTGTCATCAGCATATTTGTGAAAATTGCAGTTGTGGGCTTTGATGATGTCAGAAAGGGGCAGGGTATAGAGTGTGAACAGAACTGGCCCAAGCACCGAGCCCTGAGGGACTCCGTACTTGAGTGCTCTGGGAGAAGAAAGAAGGCCATTGACAGAGACAGTTTGTTTGCGGTCAGATAGGTAGGATGAGAACCAGGTAAGAGCTGAACCAGAGATGCCAAAGGTAGAAGAGAGACGAGAAATAAGGATAGAATGATCAATAGTGTCAAACGCAGCGGACAGGTCCAACAGCGCAAGGACAGAGGTTTCTTTATTGTCGGCGGAGGAGAGCAGGAGGTCGGAGATGTGAAGTAAAGCAGTTTCAGTGGAGTGGTTTTTCTTGTAGGCGGACTGGAACGTGTCAAACAGGCCGTTGGCTAGAAGGTGTTCTTGAAGTTGGGACAGAATGACTTTTTCAAGTAGTTTTGAAACAAAGGGAAGATTCGAAATGGGACGGAAGTTTTTCAAACACTCAGGGTCAAGTCCAGACTTTTTCAAAAGGGGAATGACAACAGCCTGCTTGAGACGCTCCGGTACGGTACCAGTGGTGAGGGAGATGTTGATGATCCTTGTGATAACAGGGACCACATCATCAAGACACTGCTTGAGCAGTGAAACGGGCAGCGGATCAAGAGAACAAGATTTTGAAGGGCAGGCAAGAATCAGCTTGCGAGTGAAATCTTCCGAGACAGGCACAAACGCAGCGAGCACCCTACCATCGAAGGAAGCAAACCGAGCCTGAGAATCTGTCGCGTCAAGCTCACGGCGGAGTTTCTCAATCTTTTCATCAAAGAAATCAGCTAACTTATCGGGAAGCTCAGGGGCAGGGATGGACTTTGGCAGAACAGCCGCAGAGTCAGGGTGGAACAAGTCATCTGTCACGGAATACAGTGCCTTGGTGGTTTTGCATTCTGAGAGTCGAGAGCAAAAATGGTTTTGCTTAGCTAGTCTATGGAGCGCCTTGAGCTTGCTGCGCAAATTCTGAAAAATCTGACGATGGACCGTCAACCCAGTGGTCTGCATGCGCCCCTCGGCACGGCGTAGTTCACGCTTGGCCTCTTTTATCTCATCCGTCAGCCACGGGGCGGACGGACGGTCAGTGACACGCCTGGTGACAAGAGGCGCGCACAGATCAAGGGCTTCAATGAGAGAGGAATTGTACATATCAACCAGGGAGGCATCAGAGACATCTTGCAGAGCATTCAATTTGCTCCGAACATCAAGCGAAAAATCATCAATGACCATCTTTTTGAAATTTCTGGATGAAATAGTCCTGAGAACACGCTTAGGTTTGGCAACGTCAACGCTGAAAAAGACGGCAAAGTGATCAGACATGTAAACATCCTGCACTGAGACGGAACCGACCAAGGACTCAGTCTCTCGCACAATGAGCCAATCTAGGGTGTGACCCCGCTTGTGGGTCGGGACGTCAACCAGTTGGACAAGGCTATGTTCTTTCAGTATTGTCCTAATCTTGCGAACATAGCAGTCAGACTCAATCTCGAAATGAAAGTTGAAGTCACCCACGAATAGTGGATGATGACATGTATAAGAGTCTGCCAAGTCGGAAAACTCTTCAATGGACATAGCATCTTTCAAGAGGTTCGCTTTGCTAGGTGGAGGGCGGTAAAACGCACACAAAGCACAAGGCAGTGTTTGGAAGTTCAAGGCGGACCTCAACAGCTTCAAACGACATAAAACTACAAAGTTTCTTGAAGAAGAGAGGGGTTCG
>JAWQFJ010015655.1:0-2500 GCA_034096865.1 Theodoxus fluviatilis
CACAGGACACAGCGCCCAGGACTCAGCACACAGGACACAGGACACAGCACACTCCACACAACACACAGCACACAGGACACAGCACCCAGGACACAGCACCCAGGACACAGCACACAGGACACAGCACACAGCACACAGGACACAGCATACTCCACACAGCACACTCCACACAGCACACAGCACACAGGACACAGGACACAGCACACAGGACACAGCATCCAGGACACAGCACCCAGCACACAGGACACAGCACACAGGACACAGGACACAGCACCCAGGACACAGCACACAGCACACTCCACACAGCACACATCACACAGGACAAAGCACACAGCACACAGGACACAACACACAGGACACAGCACACAGGACACAGCACACTCCATACAGCACACAGCACACAGGACACAGCACACAGGACACAGCGCCCAGGACACAGCACCCAGGACACAGCACACAGCACACAGCACACTCCACACAGCACACAGCACACAGGACACAGCACACAGGACACAGCACACAGGACACAGCACACAGCACACAGCACACAGGACACAGCGCCCAGGACACAGCACACAGGACACAGCACACAGGACACAGGACACAGGACACAGCACCCAGGACACAGCACACAGCACACTCCACACAGCACTTGCCTGATCATGCCTGAGTTCGGGGCCTGGCTCCACCACCACAGTGGAGTTGGAGGAGATGAGCGCGTTGGTGATGGTCAGGGCCTCATCCACTGCAAGACAGGGAGGGACACAACTGGCTCAGTTTCCTCTCATACAAATCTCAAGACAAGAACAAGATTAACTCAATTTCCTCTCACACACAAATCTCGTCTCATTTGAGGGCACAATAACTCATGAGGTGATGAGGACAAAAGTACAGAATAAATTATTTGATGGAGCATCAGACTTATCAAGCAAACATACACACTTGTGCTGAGCCATTCCTACTAACAGTACTGTTGTGTATGGGGACTTCCAGACATTCCTACAAACAGCTACTGTTGTGTACAGTGATTTCCAGACATTCCCACGAACAGCTACTGTTGCGTACAGTGATTTGCACATAGCCAAACATGTCCACATAGGAGTTACTATAGACATGAACACAGCATTATTACTGATGGCTGGATCATTTACATAGCAAATGCAAAAGGGGGGAGGGGGGGAGGAGAGAGGGGAAGCAAGGAACTGGTGGGGGGGGGGGGGGGGGCAACACAGGAGGGGCAACTGCAGAAAGCAGGGACCTACCTGGGGGGGTCAGCTTCCCCGAGGGCAGCTTCACTCGGATGCGAGACAGCAGCTTGGCCTTGTCCAAGCTGTAGGCCTTCATGATCTTATGCTTCAGATTTGCCACCATCTGTGGCAAGAGCAGACAGGCAGTGTCATCCTCTCCTCTCACCAAACACAGTCCACTCATTCCAGAGCAGTCCATTCCAACAGCAGTGGTGCTTCTCCAGCCACTTCTCAGCAGACAAGGCCAACCTCTCCCTCTTGGACACTGAGAACTGTGGTGCCACACTCCTGCTGCCACAATGGCAATCCTGTCTCTAGCTGTCCCCCACCCTCTAGTCTAGTTGTGCCTCTCTCTACACACACCACACGCTGCATCAAGACAAGGAAATGTGACAGCACAGCTTGAATGAAATCCCATGCAAGCAAGTAGACACCACTCCACTTCTATGTGACACAGCAGCATTGTGGCTGACTGCAATGTCAACACTGCAGAATGGCAGCCACAAGCCAGAGACACCAGCCAGGTGAGACAATCGAATTATCATTTCTCCAGTATCATTACTAACATTTAATTATTCATTTTCTTTCAGTGTTATTTAAACAAATTAAAGGGATTTAATTTTGACCTGTGTCCTCACTGTTCATTCTGTCTTGTTCCATCGTTTTGATAGAATGACGGTGAGACAGTGTTGCCAGTTCGGCTGTGTGTGTGTGTGTTTCCCCTAGACTTCAATTACTTAAAGAAAACGAGCTAGATGAGCTGCGTAACAGTATATTTCCCTATTATCGAATGAATCAAGCGGATTCGTGCGGTTTATATTCTATCCCATATCCTTCGTTGCAGTTGCCGATCAAACACACATGTTAACGCTGTCATCTTTTGTGTTTACATGATTTTTGCTCTCTCTCTCCAGCCTCAGCTCACACTTTTCCCTCCAAACTCGTGAAACCCAGGCGTACATTAACACACATTTTCTCAAATGCAAAAAATAAAGCAATGTAATTTGAACAGCGTTTTCACAACACAGATGCAATTTAAATGTATCATTTTCATGGCATCAGACAACACTAGCTTTGTACACAATGTCAACAGATGCTTTGGCGTGTTTCCATTTGCAAAATGTAGGAGCTTTCACGACCTATTGATGCATTCAATAGCTTTGATAAATTAATGCTGTTCATGGCTTACATTTTCTTTGGATGGGTTTCTAGTATCCCAAAATACAGCTTTTACTGTGCAAACCGTAGACAGG
>JAWQFJ010015655.1:7500-13486 GCA_034096865.1 Theodoxus fluviatilis
GGAGGAGGAGGAGGAGGAGGAGGAGGAGGAGGAGCAGAAGGAGAAAAAGGAGCAGGAGGAGAAGGAGCAAGAGGAGGAAAAGGAGCAGGAGAGGAGGAGGAGAAAAGCAGGAGGAGGAGGAGGAGCAGGAGGAGGAGAGAGGAGGAGGAGAGAGGAGGAGGGAGGAGGAGGAGGAGGAGGAGGAGGAGAGGTAGGAGGAGAAGAAGAGGAAGAGGAGAGAAGTAGGAGGAGGAGAGGAGAGGAGGAGGAGAACGAGAGGAGGAGGAGGAGAGGTAGAGGAGGAGAGGAGGAGGAGGAGGAGAGGAGGAGGAGGGGCAGGAGGAGGAGAGAGGAGGAGAAGAGCAGGAGGAGGAGGAGGAGCAGGAGGAGGAGAAGAGGAGGAGGCAGGAGGAGGAGGAGGCGGAGGAGGAGGAGAGAGGAGGAGGAGGAGGAGGAGGAGGAGGAGGAGGAGGAGGAGGAGGAGGAGGAGGAGGAGGAGGAGGAGGAGGAGGAGGAGAAGGAGGAGGAGGAGGAGGAGGAGGAGGAGGAGGAGGAGGAGGAGGAGGAGGAGGAGGAGGAGGAGGAGGAGGAGGAGGAGGAGGAGGAGGAGGAGGAGGAGGAGGAGGAGAAAGAGCATGAGGAGCATGAGGAGGAGCAGCTGGAGGAGGAGGAACGAGGAAGAAAAGGCAGCAGGCAGTCAAAGCAAAAGAAAAGATAAGAACATTGAGGATAAAAGACAAGAGGAGAAACAGGAAGAGGAGGAGTGTGAGAGAGAGAAAGTAGGACAGGGAGGAAAGGGAGGAGGGGCAGTAAGGAGAGGCTTGAAAGTAGAAGTGGAGGAGAAACTGCCAAAGACACTTACTCTGCAATAGATTTCTCAGCAACCACCTGGTCACTAGTCACCAGAGGGACCTTAGACAAGGGCACGTCATCGCTAGCCTGCAAGAGGATGGTCTGGTCATGGTGAATAACCTTCCGAAGCACCAGAAGCTTCTCAGGTATATCCGTCAGATAGCTGACAGCAGCCCTGAAGGCTGCAAAGGTCATGCTCTTGGGGTAGGGCAGGGAGGAGTTCTTGTTATTCTCATGCAAGATGTCCAAGTGGATGGGCTCTGAGTCAGGACCACGGTTAGGCTCCTCTCCAAGCACCTGCAATCAAGGAAGTAGCTTTTGTCTAGTCCTTCCACTGTCTCTCTGTCTCTGTCCATCTGTCCGTCAGTCTGCCTGTGTCTCTCTCTCTCTCTCTCTCTCACACCATCATCATTATCATCATCATCATCATTAGCAGCAGCAGCAGCAGCAGCAGCAGCAGCAGAAGCATGGCTTTGCTTTGTTTAACGACGATTTGGAAGGTCATGGTATACGTCCTTTGCAGTCCTGCTCATGACTTAGAAGTCCGATGCAGGATCGGCAGGTCGCAATTGCTGCAGGGGAAGGTCTGGTCAGTCGCAGCTGCCTTGTTCTTTCTCCTTTTTTGCTTTTCTTCTATGGAGGTCCTACAGGTGTTCTCGAAGGAAGCGACGGCCCTGCTTACCACGAGCCGTCAGGTGTCATGATCTGCAGCAAGTGTTGACCAACAGCGATGGTCTATGTGGTCTCTCTCTCTCTCTCTCTCTCTCTCTCTCACACACACACACATCCACACACACACACACACGCACACACACACACACACACACACACACACACACACACGCACACACACACACACACACACACACACACACACACACACACACACACACACACACACACACACACACACACACACACACACACACACACACACAGCTAGGTGTGCTTCTTTGAGACATTCCAACACTTACCATCTGTCCATCCCACACGAAGAGCATTGCCTCCTGCTGTAAGTCCAGTGCTTGCAGCTGAGAGGAGGGGCCTGTAGAAAGACAAAGAGTGATTGAGGCATCCACGGTCATCATCTGTCCTGTGAAGTGTCTCCAAATCCAAGTGATGGACTTGTGTAGAGTGCATTAAGAGTGCACAGGACACAGAGAAAAGCTGTGTTTGGACAGTGCGGCACAAGGCAAGGGTCAGGCGAAAACCACAATACACAAATCAGTCTCAATCCCGCAGGAAACAAAATCACCACTTGTTGCAAAAGTGGCCAATTTGACTTGGCATTATTTGCAAACTTGGCAAGTGAGAGATCTGGCGCTTGCAATCAAAGACCACGCTACTCATGGTTGTTGCAAAACCTCTCTATATAATTAGCAATATCAGATGAAGACTGATACTGCTTTGGTGAAAGAAAAAAATGGCTCTTTTTCCCCGTCTAATTTTCTCACATTTACTGCAGCATACTTCTTTGAATATCACAAATCAAAAACTAATCCAGATAGTCATTTGAATCTTTTTTTTTCCAGATCAGTCAGTTCAGTCTCTTAACCCTGAGATGGGTTGTTGAGGCACCACTGATGACTTTTGGACAATCTTCCTCCATCGGTCTCTATCCTCTGTGGCTCGCTGTGAGTCAGCAAAGGTCAAGCCTGTCCACTCTTTGATGTTGTCTTCCCACCTCTTTCTCTGCCTGCCTCTCCTTCTCCCACCTGGTACAGTTTTGTTTTTGCTGCAATGTAAAAGTTCTTCACACCTGACTTACTGCATGTTATTCACAAACTACTCTAGACACCTTAGTTGCTACTCTAGATGCCATAGTTGCTACTCTAGACACCTGAGTTGCTACTCTAGATGCCATAGTTGCTACTCTAGACACCTTAGTTGCTACTCTTGACACAATAGTTGCTACTCTAGACACCTGAGTTGCTACTCTTCATGCCATAGTTGCTACTCTAGACACCTTAGTTGCTACTCTTGACACAATATTTGCTACTCTAGACACCTGAGTTGCTACTCTAGATGCCATAGTTGCTACTATAGACACCTGAGTTGCTACTCTTGACACAATAGTTGCTACTCTTGACACCTGAGTTGCTACTCTAGACACCTTAGTTGCTACTCTACATGCCATAGTTGCTACTCTTGACACAATAGTTGCTACTCTAGACACCTGAGTTGCTACTCTACATGTGATAGTTGCTACTCCAGACACCTTAGTTGCTACTCTTGACACAATAGTTGCTACTCTAGACACCTGAGTTGCTACTCTAGATGCCATAGTTGCTACTCTAGACACCGTAGTTGCTACTCTAGACACCTTAGTTGCTACTCTTGACACAATAGTTGCTACTCTAGACACCTGAGTTGCTACTCTAGATGCCATAGTTGCTACTCTAGACACCTTAGTAGCTACTCTTGACACAATAGTTGCCACTCTAGACACCTGAGTTGCTACTCTAGATGCCATAGTTGCTACTCTAGACACCTTAGTAGCTACTCTTGACACAATAGTTGCCACTCTAGACACCTGAGTTGCTACTCTAGATGCCATAGTTGCTACTCTAGACACCGTAGTTGCTACTCTAGACACCTTAGTTGCTACTCTTGACACAATAGTTGCTACTCTAGACACCTGAGTTGCTACTCTAGATGCCATAGTTGCTACTCTAGACACCCTTAGTAGCTACTCTTGACACAATAGTTGCCACTCTAGACACCTGAGTTGCTACTCTAGATGCCATAGTTGCTACTCTAGACACCTTAGTAGCTACTCTTGACACAATAGTTGCCACTCTAGACACCTGAGTTGCTACTCTAGATGCCATAGTTGCTACTCTAGACGCCAGCCCTGGGAGTGCAGCTGACCTACAGTACCGAAACTCTCTGGCGGTCACCACAGACTGGGCATCCAGGCCAGGAAGGAGGGCTCCAAACAGAGGCACACACCCACTGCAAAGCAACAGACACAAACCACTGGGCACGTGTCACGCCTGTTGCCGCCGGAGATCTCAGCCCTTACCCTCAAGCTCCTCATACAAGTGCAGGATGCCGTCCACATCCCTCATGCGGTGCAAAGTGAACTTCTGAGGGATCAATCCGACACAGCTCTGCAAGGGCAACAAGAAATCTGCTGATGGTCCATTGCTTGGAGACCCAGACATCAGTATATAAAAGCACACTTTTAACTAACTATAAATTCAATCTAAATCCTTTTTGATCATGGTACAAACAAATAACAATGAACTGAATACTTCTAGACACTTCTTCAGAACACTGCATGTGGCTGCTTGAACACACACCCAGACCTCACAGCATCCTGATCATGGCTCCACACCCTGCACCATCATGTGCTGACCAGTGCTCCACACCCGGCACCATCGTGTGCTGACCAGTGCTCCACACCCGGCACCATCGTGTGCTGACCAGTGCTCCACACCCAGCACCACCGTGTGCTGACCAGTGCTCCACACCCAGAACCATTGTGTGCTGACCAGTGCTCCACACCCAGCACCACAGCCTCTTGACCAGTGCTCCACACACGGCACCACAGCCTCCTGACCAGTGAACCACACCCTGCACCACAGCCTCCTGACCAGTGCTCCACACCCGGCACCACAGCCTCCTGACCAGTGCTCCACACCCTGGCACCACAGCCTCCTGACCAGTGCTCCACACCCGGCACCAGGGTGCTGACCAGTGCTCCACACCCGGCACCACAGCCTCCTGACCAGTGCTCCACACCCGGCACCACAGTGCTGACCAGTGCTCCACACCCGGCACCACAGCGCCCTGACCAGTGCTCCACACCCTGCTCCTGCAGGACTGGCAGAGAGACCATTGGCCAGGCACCATCACCAGCCCCAGTCCCACCATCTGTCTACACAGCTGTGGTCAAAATGTGACTATCTCCTCTCTTTCAAAAAGCAGCTATGACACTATCTTCTCCACACTGTGGCAAGCTTTGAGCATCCCACTGCAGTGGGAACCAGCATTCTACAAGTGCGCACACACACGCGCGCACACACACACACACACATGCTGTGAAGCACCTATTCCGGATCAACTCTAGAGCCTGGTAGAGCTACTGGAGTAGGTCCTGAAAGCACAGCTATAGAGGGTCCCTTCTCATTGGGGGTATGGGACTCCTGACCTCTGTAACCCTGGAGAAGCAATGCACCTGCAAGGTGCTTCGAACCAATGTGTTTGGTGCCCAGCACAGTGGGGCTCGAGTGGCATGGCATCAAGCAAGCACATGCCATGGCCGCAGAGAAGGGCAAGACAGCCACACACTCACCTTGGACACTTCCGTGTACAGCTCCGCCAGCGTCTGGCGGCCATCCATGGTGAGGTTCACGTGGAACTCGGGGTCAACGGCTTGCAGTATGCCGTTGACGCACATATAGTTGTCCTGTGGATGCAGCTGCAGTGTCAGCTTGTTGACATCTTTGTCATAGGTGGCCCTGCAAGAGTCCAGCAGTCACTGGCACCTCCCCCTCCATAGCACTAGCAGCACATAACAGCACAGCCACAGCAACCACTCTCTCACACACACAGCAGCAAGGAAGACAGGGAGCAAATGATAGCTCTCTATCTCTCTCTCTCTCTCTCTCTCTCTCTCTCTCTCTCTCTCTCTCTCTCTCTCTCTCTCTCTCACACACACACACACACACACACACACTCACACACACACACACACACACACACACACAGCAGCAAATGACAGCAACCTCACGCACACACGCACACACACACACATATACACAGAGCAGCAATGAAGATGGATGGATGGATGGATGTTTAAGGGCCTATCAGCCTTGTAGGCTATATAAGGCCACAACGTTAAGAAACACCCACTTCCACCAAGTTATTAGAACTCTCCGCGACAGTGGAGTATAGTACAATTCACCAAACTAGTGACATAAAATCCACTAAGTTGAGTCCCACTGCCCATCAGCCAGCAAAGGCTGTGTAGAACCTTCAAACACGAAAAAGTATAAAGGGCGATAGGGCAAAATTTCACATCTCGATTTCCCTCGCCACCGACAAAGCACTTAGGGATAGGTGGATGGAGCCCAATGGCTCACAGCAATAAAGACAGGTGCAAATGACAGCAACCTCACACACGCACACACGCGCATGCACGCAATGC
>JAWQFJ010015656.1:0-77873 GCA_034096865.1 Theodoxus fluviatilis
CACTTTGCTTGGTAGCAGAGACAGTATAGTTAGTAAAAAGCTTGGGAAGGAGGGGGGGGGGGGGGGGGGGGCTAAAAGATGCTGGGCCCAGATGCTGTACTACTCTCCACTTGGTATAAGCACACTCTACTTGGCAGCCAAGGTAGCTGGGGAGGGAGGGGGGGGGGTGCTGCTATAATTAAGATGCCTTCCTTTTGCTACTCGCACAGACAAATCAAACCCGGGCAGAGACAGGAAGAATCTGTGACCAAACAAAAACTCTTGGAAATGACCGCACTGCCATAGGATTTATTCTCTGGTGCCACTCCCCGAGCATGGGTTTCCGCGTTGTCAGCAAAGTAAACTCCTATCCACAGAGCACAAGCTTTTGGGCCACTCCCCACTGACGCTAAAAATAGATCTGATTCTGAGCATCTCTGCTGTGGCGTTAAAAATAAAACTGATTCAATCTTGCATGGATCCTATATAGATGGATAGCTGACTGTGGCATGTAGAGAAATAAGTTCGCCGATAGCCTCGTTTTCAACACTTTTCTGATTTCCCTTCCGGTTGCTCCGCTTTCAATGGCCGATGCCTTTGTTAGTGTAAACACCTGGCGAAAATCACGAATTTTGTGTCTTAGTTTTAGCCATCTTAATTTTTTCTCCGCATAAGTCGGTGGGAAAATGTGTCTAGTTTGTAACCTGTGTTTAGTATTGTTGTCAGCCATTTCTGAAACGCCTTGTTACCTCTAGAGTCAACCAGTGTGTTGCGAAATGAATGACAGTCATACAAGAGCTGCCGTGGTTCCTAAACCAATATCAAGGAGGGCGAACAGTACTTCAGATGGAGCCAAGTGTTATGTTGTTGATTGTAAGGTATCATCAGTGGCATGCAGGGCACATTCTTTCGTTGGAATTCCAAGAAAAGGTGTCAGTGAAGCGAAAGACAAATGAAGATCAGCCATCATTGCTAAAATTGATCCAGTGGACTAAGCATTCAACCCAGACATGGCCAAGATCTGCAGTCGACACTTTGACGATGCTTGCATCAAACGAGGTACGTTTCTGTCATTATAATTTGTTTCAGTGGATGTGGGTGTGTTAGACGTCATTTGTCTTTAAAATCAAAACAAATCTTCACCTCATCTTGGACAGAACAGCGTACATTCTTCGCGCACTTCTATTTATAGATGACGCGCGGACCTCAGCGACACCAGGAATTCGCTTGACAGTGGCGTCCGTAGCAGACGAACTAGATAGATAGCCTGACCAAAGTGCTTTGTTTTCCGTCAAAAGTGGAATGAAAGGTTGGGGAACGAGGAACACAATCAGACGCAATGAAATCATCAGCCACGGCCATGCCATCCCTACTGCATTCCGTCACACACGCTTTCACTCACACAAATAGGTGCGCGCGATCTCGAGCCATTTAAACTGCGATCGCTCACTTTCGTCCCCCCCCTCCTCTGCCTTCCACCCTCACGCCAACGTCGAGATCGGAATGACAGCAGACATTCACACAACATCTACACGAACATTTACACACAGACGACGCACACACTTACACACAGACTCTGTACTTCTCTCGCAAGCAGTCTGAACAGCCTGACCAAAGTGCTTTGTTTTCCGTCAAAAGTGGAATGAATACCATTTTTTAAACTGCAAAGTGTGTCTGGGATGCCTGCAAATGTACTTACAGTTTTAACTGATGGAATAAATCATCACTGTTTGAACAATTATCTGTTTTACTTACCATGAGAATTCGCTCGTCAGCGGCGTCCATAGTAAGCGGATTAACCGGAAGTGCAATCAGAAAAGTGTTGAAAACGAGGCCATCGGCGAACTTCTTATATGACACAGCGCGTGCAGGCTGAGCGAGCCAGCCGTCCATATGATGTAAGGTCCATGAATCTTGCAACCGGCACTCTCAGGCTACTTTATCCTGCGCTGCAACACGTGTGTGTTGGTCGTATTTCCGGTTATCAAAGAAAACACGTGCATGAGAATCGTCTACTCTTCAAAATGCCTAGACCCAAGCCGCTGAGGAATGCCGATTCCTCAGGCACAATGAAACTGACCAGTTTTCTTGTTCAGCGGGATTCAGCAGGTGCTTCAAAAGGTAAGTTTTTAATATTTTTATTTCATTTTATTTTATTTTTTTCGATGTTACCAGTCAGTTAGAGTGTTATGTGCATGCCAACCACCGTGCTAGGACTTGTGAAGAGGGCTGAAGCTGTTTAGCTAAGTACCATGACAATATTTGAATTGAAAGGTGGTTTTATGGTATACCTCTCTCAATATCCTTGATTTCAAGGTCAGGTTCACATAGAAAATAGTGTTTTGGGCTGGTCCACCCCATCGTGTTTCATTAACAAAACGGCAGTTTAGATCTAAAAACTTACACTATGAAACTGTCACCTTGCGTTGAATGAGTTCACTCGGAAGTCTAGCCTATTCCAGTTTTTTTGGCAGACGATATTCGTGTGGAAGTGGGGGGAGGGGGAGCAGCTGGTGTTTGGCAAATCGATGCCTAAAGGTTTGAAAAAATGCATAGATTAAGAATGTAGCCTAATTACATTGTATGACAAAAAACCATTCTGTTTGCTGTTTTACAGATCAAAGCAAACAAGCTGAGAAAAGAAAAGCGCCGTGTAATGAGCCATTGCGTTCGGATTCACACGAGTCAGAGCAAGTTGGAGGTAAGAATTTAGAATTTGTTGAGCCAACCCCATTCATTCATTCATTCATTCATTCATTCATTCATTCACTCATTCATTCATTCACTCATTCATTCATTCATTCATTTGTATACTTTTGCAGGAAAGATGCACAAGGAACATTGTGACCCAGCCCCTGAGCCCGTGATGGCAGAAACAGAACCTGATAGTGTCAGTCAACAGTCTCTGGAGAAGAGTGGCGACACAACTGCCTGTGACAACAACTCCTCAGCCTCCCAGAGCGCCAGTAGCTGTAGCAGTGATCAAGCTGTTTGTGAGTAAAATTGATTAAATGTGTTAAAGGGACTCAGTGACATCATCGGTCTGTTTACATTTTAAAAAACGATTTTAGACATCTGGACATTTGTTTTGCCCTATAACTAAGGCATATGGGCCATTTAGATGTGTGAAATCTAAGGATGTTAGAAATTATAGCTTTTGGAATTGACCGTTTTAGAACACACTCTGGCAGACTTTTTAGCTGACTTTCTCGTTATAGGCTATTTTTGCATTATTTCTTTTACAAACATGATATAACATCATTTTATCATGAATCATGAAGAACATTTCAAAAATATAGTACAGAGGCCTATATTACAAAATTTATTTATTTACACAATTTTTGAACACAAGTGATAAATTTGATGGTTTGAACATAAATAACAACGAAAATATGTACCAGATCTTCATTTTGCAACTAAATGTATCTATTAAAGATATTAATTAGACAAAACAAAATGTAAACAATACCTTCATTAATAACTTTAAAACAAATAACGATTTATATTCTCATTATTTTTCGAAATTGATGTACTGGTATTTTTTAACTGTTTTAGAGAGTGCAAATGCAATGCCAAAATTATCATGCATGTTGTATGACACCCCTTCTTGATTGCCATTGAACATTTATACATAATGAATTCATCCTGGCTAACATTTCGTGAAATTGAAAATTGTGTAACATCTGGAATATAGCTGCAATTTAAATTTAATCCTTGATTTATACGCAGAGAAGAGTTTTGATTATTATTTCACTTTTTCAGGTTCATTATTTTCTGCGTCTTCTCCAGACATTGGCAAGTTTGTCAACAAAAGATCAAGTTTGACTGATGGAGATGTTTTTCACATTCTGACAAATCACTGGAAGCCTCCTTCATCCTACCAGTTCCCTCTTCCGAAGGGAAAGAAGCAGGGGAGAAGATGCCAAAGACAATGGTTCGAACAGTTTCCATGGCTCGCTTACTCAACATCAGATGATGGGGTATTCTGCAAACACTGTGTTTTCTTTTCTTCCTGTGAAAACCTGCAGGTGAACTTTGTCGGCAAGCCATTTAACCAATGGCAGAAGGCACTTGAAAAAATCAGGGAACATGGTGACACTGGAAAACACAGGGACGCCCTCATGAAAAGCGAAAACTTTGTTGCAAGAATGAAGCAGCCAGAAGCTGGGATTGATGTTGTGTTAGATGAAGCTGCAGCAGCACAGATAGAGAAAAACCGACTCGTCCTTGCAGGCATTATTAAAATCATCCTGCTGTGTGGTCGCCAAGGCCTGGCCCTCAGAGGCACAGATGATGATGGGGTCCTTGGAGAGAACAACAGGAGCAATTTTAATGCCTTGTTGAAATTCAGTATTGACAGTGGAAACGACACTCTGAAGCAGCACCTCCAAACATGTGCGTCAAACGCCACGTACATTTCGAAGACAACCCAAAACAACCTCATCCAAATAATTGGTGATGAAATCCAATCACAAGTTCTGGCTGAGGTCCGAGATGCCAAGTTCTTCAGTATTTTGGCTGATGAGGTGACAGACAAGGCCAATTGGGAACAGCTGTCACTGGTTCTTCGGTATGTTCACAAAGGCGAAATCAAAGAAGAATTCATGACATTCATTCAGTGTGAAGACATTACTGGAGAAACATTGGCAAACAACATCTTGAACGCACTTCGGGAGTGGGGATTGGACATACAAAATCTCCGTGGGCAGGGGTATGACGGGGCCTCCAACATGTCGGGCAAGTTCAAGGGAGTGCAAGCCAGGCTGAAAGAAGTGAATCCCAAAGCCCTGTATGTTCACTGTGCTAGTCACTGCCTAAATTTGTGTGTTTTGAAAGCTTGCAGCGTGCCACAAGTGAAGAACATGTTTGAACTTGTCAAGGAAGTGTCTAACTTTTTCGCTGCATCACCAAAACGTCAGAGGAAACTAGAAAGCGTCATCGCTGCAGCCTTTCCCGACAGCAGGAAACAAAAACTTGTGGATCTTTGCCGAACAAGGTGGGTTGAAAGGCATGCTGCCCTGGAAACATTTGCAGATCTGTACACAGTTGTCTGTGACTGTTTTGGCCAGATGGGTGAAGAAGGGTCTGACAAGTGGGACTCTGACAGTCTGACTCGAGCATCGGGAATGCTGAACTCATTACAGAACAGCTCGTTTATTGTGGCATTTGTGACGGCCAGGAAAGGGCTCCAGTACATCAAGCCGTTGACTGTGAAGCTACAAACTGTTGCAAGAGACATTGCACTGGCTTACCAAGAAATTGCTGAAGTGACCACTTGCATTCAACATCTCAGATCCAATGTTGAGGCCACATTCTTTCAGTGGTTTGGTGAGGCAGAAAGGATCGCCACTGCAGCTGGCTTTGATGTCAGCATGCCTCGACAATGCCAACGACAGACATTGCGTGACAATCACCCTGCCAACAACTCTGAGAGTTATTTCCGCGCCTCAATTGCCATCCCCTTCCTCGACCACCTGTTGTCCGAGCTGAACTCCCGTTTTCAGCACAGCAAACTGGCAGCTGATGTTCTGAGCCTGGTACCCGAGACTCTCCTCCAGAATACAGTGGCAGGATTCAATGCCATACCTGAAGGGCTGGAGTCATTGGCCACCCTATGGGATACAGACCTCCCTGACCATGGGTCTCTTGAAGCGGAGTACAACAGGTGGATCTCCAAATGGAGATCAGTGCAGGATGAAGCAGCGGCTGAGGGGAAGGAAGCTCATCTGCCGGCAACAGCAGCAGCAGCACTTGGCAAATGTGATGAGCAGCTGTATCCCAATATCAGCACCATTCTAAGACAATTGTGCACTCTGCCTGTAACTACTTCAGAAGTGGAAAGGAGCATCAGCCGACTGAAAACAATCAAGACCTATCTCAGAAGCTCTACCGCAGAGGACAGGTTGAACGGCCTTGCCTTGATGCGCATTCACTATGACAGGGATGTCAATGTGTCTAATGTTGTTGACAGGTTCGCTGCCATGTTCAGAACACGAATGATGCTGCAGGCGGCAAGAATGCTTAACCAGTAGTAGGCCTACCCTGAATGAGTGTCAGACTTTCTCTGTGTTCTACTAGTTGATTGGGACGGGTGCCAAGAAAGTGAGTTTCTGTTCATATAGTAAGTGACAATATATGAGACTTGTGAGACATTTGTGGTGGTGTTTACAAGAAAAAATACAACTGTTCAGTTTCTGTGCTCTTCCAAGACTTTGCAGTACTTGAAATTTTGACTTTGCTCAGCTGGGAAAATATTTTGAGCTCTTGTCTGGACGTGCTTTTGTCTCATGTGTGGATGATTGTTTGGGATCAAGCATACTTGGTGAGTAGGATATTTTGTTTGTTCTTTTGAGTAATACATTGTATTTTTCTTTGAGCAAGGGAAAGTAAATTTTAATGTGTACATGCCATGTACACCCTGTCCCCCCTCGCCTCAAAAAAAAAAAATATGACAACAACAAAAATCCAAAGACAAGACGTTTTCAGATCTGATTGGTTATACATTATATAAATTTCTTGCCTTTGAATGACCTCCCAAAACACTGCCAAAATGCACCAGATTGCACAGATTTGCACCATTTTTCTCAAAATTTTCCGGGGGGGCATGCCCCCGGACCCCCCTAGAGGGGCGTGCCTGCGAAGCAGGCACGCACTCGTGGCTTCGCCACTTCGATGAGAAGACCCTAAAACAATTTTAAGCACCCCCCCTCAAAAAACTTTGATCCGGTCATACTCATTAGTTTAGCATAATACAGATGCATAGTCTGAGAAACAGCAGGCAGTTGCAGTTACCTGATACGCATGCTTTGTCAACAACTGCGCATTCTGATATGAACTCTCTACTTCAACTTGCCAACTTTGTATTTCATCGAAGTGGTTCATTTTCATACTTCGAAGACTGCACTGTGCGCATGTGCGAAGAAGACTGCGGGGAAATATGATTTTTTTATAATGCAAAGACTACATAAGGAAACACTTCACCGTCACAACAATTTGTGTGCATATAAAATGATGTTTACAGCCCTTAAAGCATAAGTGGCTAACATTCCCGCATACCTGGGCCGTCGATTTTATGTGGGCACTTGCCTTTATGGGACGTGATGTCGAGTTCCCTTGTGGTGATTAACCACTAAGTGTACACCTTTTGTAAGGGTATTGTTGTCAGTGGTAAAGCTATTTGTATCATCACTCTCTTCATAAGTAAGAAATGTATGGACATGACATCAACACAGGTTTATGCTTCAAAACATTTATTATCTTATCATTCTTTTGTCAGAATTGACGACAGTCAGTGAGAATGCATTCCATATTGTCTACTCTCAACACACTCCAAATTTATCTGCAGCAGTCAGGTTAGTATGATATGCACAGCCTTCTTGCGCCAATTCAAACCATTTCTCTCTGAAAGGGGCAGTCTTCAGGAAAACTGGAGATATAAGTGTGTTTTTTTGTTCATGTTTGTAGCCGCTGCGGCGAAAATCTATTCCTTGACGCAAAAGCTTTAGAGAGATTGAGGCACTGGAGGGAGAGGCAGGGGTACGGAGAGAGACGACATGGTGGTTGAAGAAAAGTGAAAAAGAAGTTTTAAAAGCATGCAAAGAGGCTCAAAGCTTTATACAATAACTTTCCGTCTTCAGAATCCCTTGCCTAGAAGTTTATCCCAAGAATTCTCTTCCTAACGCTTTAAAGCCGTGTTAAGAAAGACAAAAGTCAGTGCATCGTTTGGGATGGCTACGCTGGCAGACAAACTGTAAATAACATGAAAAATTAACTTCTCCACAGGCTTTAGGTAACGTTCAATTTAGGACAATTCACAAACACCACTCTGTCATTTCATTGATTTACTCCTGGATGTGAACGACCCGATGTTTGTTGCCCATCAGAAACAGCAAATATTTTTCTGCGTGGAAGGAACGGCAAGATACAGAGTTTGTTGAGCAGTGTTTATTTGCTGACCTGATTACAGCAGGACACGGTAACAAAGTATTGCAGTTATACCATATCCATGCTTCATCTCCTTCAGCATTTGCAGTTCTCTGTGTTTTGTACAATAAGTAATTCAATAAGTTTTATTTTGCATTTTCTTTATCTTAAACAATCAGAATGTCACCACGTTACGTCGTATCACTGTGTCGTATATGTTACTCCCTTCCTCCACCCTGTGACTTCCAACCCGGATCATTACAGGACATTTCCTTTCAAATTGCTATTTTATTCCGCAAACAAGTTTATTTCAAAGGTGTATGCGATAATGTATAAGTAGGGGCTGTGTTTGACGCTGATATCTCAAAATGTCACGGCATATGATATGATAGGAGTCATTGTAACAGTAATACTTTTGAAGATCCTGAGACTGCTCAAATGCATTGATATGGAAAAGAAAACCTCGCAACTTGAATAATTACATCTTTCGCGTCTTTCTTGTATTGTTTGCGATCAATATCAAAACTGTTCTGGCGCAAGAGATACAGCTCGCCGAACGTGGACGCTGTGTGCAAGCGGGCGAATTCTTCTTGAGAAAACTGCGGCAGTTCCGCGTCAACCCTGAGCTTCTTCACCTCTTCTACCAGGCGACGATTCAGAGCGTCGTCTCCTTCAACCAGCTGTGTTATCACAGCAGTGTGAGGAAGGGCGACATGGAGAGGCTGGAGAAGGTCGTGGAGAAAGCCGGCGCCATCATTGGCTCCGACCTCCAGCCTCTCAGTGATCGCTACCCCAGTGTGGCCCTGAGGAAGATGGGCAAGATTCGCTCTGACGACCGCCACCCTCTGCACCAGGCATTCGCGTCATGCGAACCCACTCGTGAGTCCTCACGTCGCCTGAGGTGCTGGCCTGCCAGAACAAACCGTATGAGGGATTCGTTCCTCCCGACAGCCATCCGTCTCTTCAACGAGTCCCGGTGAATGGGTAGTATGCATGAAGATTGTTGTGAGACTTGACGTGACTGTGGGACCAGGAGTGACGCGAACTGTGACTGAAGAGTGGGTGATGTGAACTGTGACTGTGAGGATGAGTGATGAGAGCTGTGACTATGTGACCAGGATTGATGTGACTTATGACGGAGGATTGGAGTAATGTGAACTGGGACTATGAGGACTTGTAGTGCTGTGAACTGTGACAGGAAGGACTATGAATGGTGTGAACTATGTCTGTGCCAACAAGGATGAACATGTGAGAGTGTGTGTGTGGTGGGTGGGGTGGGGGGGGGTGGGGGGGGGTGCATGCGTTATGCGTTGATGATCGTGTATGTATGCTGTGTGAGTGTGGTTGTTGATGTGCATGCCTGTCTCTTGTTGGTCTTTCCTGTGATTGTGTTGTGATGCAGGGCTTGTACATGTGTTATGGTTGAAGATCGGGTATGTGTGATTGCGTGACGATGATTGTTTGATGTGCATGCTTGTGTCTTTTGTTCCTTCTGTGATTACTTGTTGCGATGTAGAATGTTTCTCTATTAAATTGAATTGCCTATGAATGATGTAGCGCTAAATGTGTCCTATCTTATTGTGTCTTTCTGTTTACTATATCTGATGCGCGTGTTCAGTATGTATATTTACTTGAAGTAACATGGTGTTATTACATTTGTTAGAGTAATAAATTATGATACAATTGCATGCTATCTTATTTTATGGCCTATGATTAGTGTGTGGACTCCATAACTTGAGCGCTGTGATTGAGTTAATTAATGTTGAACTTCTTGTACGTTTCTGTTTTTGTATGCATGTACTATGTTTTTGCCACCGACAAAACAAATTTCCTTTTAACAATGACGACAATAAAGTATCTTGTATCTTGTATCTTGCATAGGCAGTTTGTATTTGATCTCATGTGAAAAACAAAAGTTGTAATTTGGGACGGATTCTCTAAGTTGACCCGATACTTTAGTCAAATTGAGACACAGCAGTCATTTTGCCGAAGGGCTTACTCTAGCAATCTTAAAATGTTACTCACTTCAGAAAACTGAACCATCACTGCTTATACTTTGAAAGTTTCAGCTATCGCACCCGTCAAAAGATGGCTGTTTTTGACGATCACGTAAAGACCATGTGATATTCTTTGGTGCCAAACACACCCTGGGTCTGATTGCGTAACACCCCACCTCGTCATTCTACAGGTTCTGACTTACTTGCCAATGTGTCCGTTCGTGGATGCCGTCACCGTATCTACACGTACAGTGCCTTATTCACTGGCCATTAAGAACCGTATCTACACGTACAGTGCCTTATTCACTGGTCATTAAGGACCGTATCTACACGTACAGTGCCTTATTCACTGGCCATTTAGGACCGTATCTACACGTACAGTGCCTTATTCACTGGCCATTAAGGACCGTATATATACGTACAGTGCCTTTTTCACTGGCCATCAAGGACCGTATCTACACGTACAGTGCCTTATTCACTGGCCATTAAGGACCGTATCTATACGTACAGTGCCTTATTCACTGGCCATTAAGGACCGTATCTACACGTACAGTGCCTTATTCACTGGCCATTAAGGACCGTATCTACACGTACAGTGCCTTATTCACTGGCCATTAAGGACCGTATCTACACTTACAGTGCCTTATTCACTGGCCATTAAGGAATTCTTACGAGCTCAAAGGCAACGAAACTGCCCGGTCGCCGTACACCTTGATCACTACCCACTCAAAATGCCGTTTTCTCAAAAATGGCTGATTTTAGTTCAGGCGTGTTAACACATGATAACCTACTACTCGTAATCATCATGATGATTTTAGTACCATTTTGAAGGGAAATCATTCCACTTTGTGAAATTCGCAAAAGTCTCGAACTCGTTTTGGAAGGACGGTCACATCTGGTAATTGTGTTCGATCATGACGAGCACGTTTCATTAAACTTTCCGTCTAGCTTTCCATAAACGGCGCCATATTAAAGAGCAGATAAACTTAGGTCGGCGATCCTGATAAAACATAATTTGTGTGGCCAACACGATTAATATTGTCCTAAAATGATGCCATCACGGTGTGCACTCTCCGCCTGCTGGTAACTATCTTGTAGAAAAAAATTCTCGGAGAAGATAGAGCAAAAATCTTCGACGAAACGGAAGCACTCTTTATTAAAAAATCTCACGAGGCTCGGTTGACAGGAGTCATGTATCATTAGAAGACGTTCGTGAAATGAAATTCGGTGCTTGATCATGAACATGAAGATGATTTCGCTCAAGGCAATGTAATTCGTCACGGTAAAGTGTACTTTCTCGGAAAGTGTACTAAGCACACGAGATGTAAAGAATAAGGAAGCCGTGAACAAGAGGTCCTCGACTCCATTCCAGATTACTTCTTTCGGCGACAACTGCGGCCATGAACGGAACGAAATAGAATTCTATGAAATCTTCAGAATCTGATAGACAGGGGTAGACTCTTCCTTTTGACAAATAACTTGGCTACCACTTACTTCCCAAGACCAAAGACGAACACTACAAAAGAAGTTATGAAACATGGTAGACTTTTTTCCAGTGTAAGTTTTAATGTTAAATTATTGACTTCGGAGTTACATTTGGATCAAAGATCTAAACACCTTGCAATGGATTTAACTGTACCTTATCATACGAACTCTAGCTTTATCCATCTTCAGATTTCATGCCTGTGTGATAATAAAACGCCGACGTCTAAAGATGAAATGAAAAAAGACGGCCTATGGTATGTTTTCACAAACATCACATCAAATGCACAACTTAGTTCATTCTTCCTGAAGATTACGAAACTAGTCATAGTCATGATAAGATTGTTTCACTATTACTTATAAGAGGTAGGTCTTATACGAGAACAACTCAAACGCCACTGAGAAATTAAAGTTGTGACCTGGCTCTAGACTGTAGGCAAGCTTTATATTTGAAACGCATGTGTTGCTACGCAGTCAACAAACTTGCGAAACAGTTATGGTAAGCAGCCATCAGTGGTGGTACCTTATAACAGACGACAAACGTTGTGATAACTCGTGTTTGGGAAAAAAACGGCTCAAGAGTCCTCTAACGAGTAGCACACACGAAATGGGTGGATTCGCTGTAATTGAAATGATTTGGGTTGCAGTCATTCCTTCAACTTTGTGCCTTCCGTGCGGCTGAACTCCATCCAATTTTTTGCAGTGGTGAAAAAGACTCCTGGCCTGTTTTAGACAGCTTCCGCTCCTTCGGACTCCATCTGATTCTCAGATCTCATCTGTGCCCTCAGGCAGCTGAGTCATGCAAAGCAGGCTTACTCCGCTAAGTCACATCCACCGCCTCCGGCATGAAGTCGCGTGATTCAGTACACGTCTCACTCGCTACGTTTTCCTTTCTCTTTTTCGAGTGATGTAAATCTTTCAGTTGTATTCTTTGTGCCCTTAGTGTGTTTTCAATGAACATCCTCTTATCTCTATATCTGTCTGTCTTTCTGTCAGTTAGTCTATCAGTCTGTCTGTCTGTCTGTCTGTCTCTCTCTCTCTCTCTCTCTCTCTCTCTCTCTCTTTCTCTCTCTCTCTTGGATTCAATTTCGGAATGAACGATTCGCAGACAAATTAACAGTACAGAAACCGACAATATATATTGATCATAAGTGAACATTTTGTACAGAGGCTGAGAATGAAGAACATTTCCTCTTATATTATCCTCTCTAAAGTGAATTTAAAATCAATTACATGTTTATTACGCAGCATCTAAAGAGTAATGTCGAAGAGGGCTGTGTTCGTTTAATAGAGGGAACAGATAAAACAATACCCAGCAATGTAGCGATGTAAATCCATTGCGCATTTAGACTAAGGGAGAAAAAGCCATCTAGCATCAGAGCGTTCTCGTAGATTGACTGTTCATAAAATAATGCCAGATTCAGGTTGTTTTCATTGCATTGTCACGTGTATAGGGCGGCTGACCTACATGTACATTTTGAAAAAGTTCAAGTTTCTCTCTCTCTCTCTCTCTCTCTCTCTCTCTCTCTGTCTCTCTCTCTGTCTCTCTCTCTTTCTCTCTCTCTGTCTCTCTCTCTCTCTCTGTCTCTCTCTCTCTCTCTCTCTCTCTCTCTCACTGCGCTGCGACGCCTCCGAGGCAAGTCGTGTCGTGCCGGTGCTCTGCGATCGAGCTGTTGAATTGGGAAGGGATACTGCAGTACTATTCTTTGTGTACTGTGCATCTAAACAATTTTTTTACATAGAAAACTTCAGTGCGTGAGTAAAACGGATGCTTTTGTTGCCAGTTGATACATTTGATGGCATGTTGTGTGCCTGGTCCGAGCATTCATGTCGCCTGGTCCGAGCATTCATGTCGAACTTTGCGTAGAGTGGTGAATCGAATGTAGCCGTCTCTACTACATGTTCTCTGAAGACTACGCGACGTTTACGAGGACAAAGAACCTGCTGTCTGAAAGCATTCTTCTAGAAGAGCATCTTTGTGTGGGTTGCAGCCAACGTGCATGACTATTTGGTTAGTTGTGGCAGAGGACTGTTGTGCTGCTGTTCCTGCATGCGCGAAACAGTGCCACGGCTGACGAGTTACTTTGCCTCTTGTGTTGAACCGAAGAGCACAAAACCTATTTTTGAAGACTGATGTGAGATAACGTTTTTCTATATTTTTGTCGATGCAATGGCTTTTTCTCACTTGTGCGCAGATTCATTGTGTCTCTACTTGCAATAGTACAAGTATCTGTCTACAACAAAGAAAGAAACATACATGGTGATGTGACAGCAGTTACTCTACGTGTGTATGAATTGCCAGCTTCGGTGATTCTTTCAGGAAAACTTCATCGTATGTGTATTCCAGAAAATGTTTAGGACTCGTGTGTAGCATTTTATTTTGAGCTCTCTGAGAATACTGAATGTGTTGTTTCTTTTCCTTGAAAACGCTTTCAAGGTTGTGTTCACGGGGTGATGAATGGGGGTTTCGCTCGAAGAATATCGAAATCGCAATGGCGTTCACCATGCACGTGCAGGTCGCCCGAAAAAGAAACAGAACGAGTTTTCTTCACGGAATCAGCGTGCATGCCTGGGCCTGGGCCTGGGCTTGAAAAGACAGGTTCACAGCCTGTTGAGGTACACCATCGGAATGCTGCCCTTTATCCTGATGCGGCGGGAGAGTGGAGGGCATATCGGAACCTTTTTCGGATGGAGCAGGGACTGCCTGCACAGTCTGCACAGCTTGTGCTTCAGCCACCTCCTCGTGCACCTGTATTTTCACAAAACCAAACGTCTCGAAGCTGAGCTGCAGGGCTGAAATGCACGACAGGAGATGATGCATTTTTCAGTGCGAGAGATGGAGGAACGATTCCATCAACACTGTGTCCACCTTTCTCAATGGAATGCTGCGCTACAAACTCAGGTGGATGGGCGGAGGTTACCCCTAAACAATGTCGAAGCAGATTTACATAAACAGAATCATTGCAGCTCAGGGCCAAGTTGAGGGTCTCGGAATGGACACAAGGAGAAACTCCTTCAGGCTGTTTGGGTTGCGCGAGAGTCCCAGAGAATCCTATTGGGCCTGTCTGCATTGAAGATGAGGAACATCGGATCGCCACGGAAAAGGACACCACCAGCCAGTCCTTATGGAAGGGACGACTGCGCCACATGGGAAGCAATTCAGTACACAGAGACGCTGATCCTCCAAGGGACTGACGGGATGGCCTACGCCCGAGCATCGCAAATATCTCTATACGCTCTACTAGCAGTTCTGGTGATTTAAGAATAGTGCCTGAAGCCAAACCTGACAATATTCGTATACTGTCATGGAATGTTGCAGACCTTGCATCCAAAACTGGTGAGCCAGGTAACAAAAATCGTGAATTCTTTTACATTTGCTGCTTACCAAAGAATTTTGATTTTTCATATCATTTTGACAATTATTTAGTATTACACAAAATGGCTAAAAAAAAAAACACTATAAAAGCAGGGACGTAGATCGGAGGGGGAATAGCTGCTCTGGTGAAAAATATCAATGTCCAAGTTCATGCGTCCACTTGCTATTGACGCTGACAACTTTTTAGCATTCCGAGTTTCTAATGTCGGCAAGTTAGACATTGTTCTGTGTGTGTATGTTCCCCCGCTAGATTCTCCTTATTACAGCGGTAAGGACACAACATGCAACATCACTGTTCTAGATGACTCACTCTTACAATGCCAGGAACACTTTCCTATGTCATCGTTCATGATCTGTGGCGACTTAAACGCAAGAATATGAATATGGGATATCAGGGCGACGGGCGAAGACGAAGATGACGGGGAGGATGTGGATGAGAGCTATATATGTCCCAGCCTTAAACACTCAAGAGAGTCCCAAAATGGCATTGCAAATTGCTACGGTGAATTCCTGATAAACTAATGCCTTGTCCATCGGCTTGTCATCTTAAATGGATGCATATCTGGTGATACTTTTGGTCGCTATACAAATATATCTCCTCACGGTGACAGTGTCATCGACTGCTGTTTAATTGATAAGCCGATTCCTCAAATTGCGCAATTTATCTTGTTGTTGGCAATTGGGTGGAAAGTCATCATATGCCATCGGAAATCGCGATAGGACCAGTAAATGAACACATTTTCAGACGTAACAACAAAAGGGTCTTCGTATCCCAACTACGATGGGACCCAACAAAAGTAAATATGTTTTTGGAGAGCATGGAAAAACCTATATTTAAAGAGCAACTCAAAGGTGCTTCTAAAATGTTAGATACATCTATAGAATCTTCTCTTCAGCTATTCAACTCGAACATTGTGTCTTGTGCTCAACCTAAGCAAAAGAAAGTTCCCCAGAAGCAATATTTTACCAAAAGTCGACCTGTTTGGTACGACCGCGAGTGTCAAATTGCTAAAGGTAAGGCTAGAAGATCCCTCAATCAATATAGGAAGACTTCTTTATTCCTACATAAAGAAATATATCTTACAAACAGAAAGGCGTACAAAAGCTTGATTCGTGCAAAAGAAAACGAATTATTTCAACTTAACGAGTGATAAACTAATAAATAGCATAAAATATTCACAAACGTTTTGGTCACTTGTAAGAAATGTTAATTGCAGAACCTCTGTATACTGTATGTGGATATCGAAATGACCGTTTGGCAAAAGCATTTTGTAAAACTCTTTCTGCGTAACTGTAATGAAGTGCCTCCAGAGAAACGTTGAATAAAGAGATCACCGTTACCAACCGCATTCTAGATAATCCCATATCCATAGTTGAAGAGAAGGCTGCTCTTCACAAAATAAGACCCCAAAATCGCCAGGGCTGGACAAAATCCCAGATGAATGCTACAAAGTGGGTAGTTACAAAATAGCTCCCTTCTTGACAAACCTGTTCAATGACCAGTGTAGCTCCGGCTACTTTCCATGTGAATGATCCCGCTCAGTTATAGTACCTCTGCACAAAAAGGGTGACAGGAGGGACCCTAACAACTACAGAGGGATTTCGCTACTAAACACCCTTAGCAAGGTGTTTGCTATGATTTTGACACAACGATTATGTTGTTGGGCAGAAGAAAAATATATAATTTTTACAGAACAGGCCGGTTTTAGATCGGAATATTCAACAATTACTGTATGGTTCTTAAACACGTTTATGGTGAGGGACGAGGAACATTTTTTGTTGCTTTTGTCGATTATGAAAAAGCATTTGACTCTGTAGACAGGAAACAACTATGGAATATTCTTGAAAAGGCAGGTATTTTGACTAAATTTCTTAAAATGTTACGAGCTATGTTAGTATGCATGCAAATGTCGAAGCGTGCGTCAGATAAAACGATATGACGTCAGATTTCTTTAAATGCCCCTCAGGTGTAAAACAGGGGGCAAAAGAGAGCCCGACAATGTTTTCTCTTTATATCAATGTCGTAGTGAACTATGTTCGTAAGATGGGTAAGCATGGGGTCCAACTACAACCTTGTATGCCTGAGATGTTTGCTTTGTTATTGACTGACGATATTGTTATTTCGACAACGCCCACAGGCCTACCAAACCAGTTAAACAATTGTGTCTATAAATCTAACAATCTGTGTCTGAGAGTACATTTAGATAAAACTAATATAATGGTCTTCCGGAAGGGAGGTCATCTAGCCAAGAGAGACAGATGGCATATGGCTGGCAGGAACTTGGAGGTAGTGAATTACTTTAAGTACCTAGGATTTACGTTCTCCACTAGACTATCATTTACTGTCCATCTAAATGGGTTAGCAATAAAAGGGAAGCAGGGAGTTGTACAAATATTGAAGACTAGTGGAGCTTGCATAATGTAAGCACAGCTGTATTTTTAAGCTGTTCGACTAAAAGGTGCAATCTTTCCTATTGTGTGGTGCAGAGCTGTGGGGTTTGTGAAAAGCAGATAGAGTGGAAACGGCACATAATTTCGCCTGCAAGAGGATCCTGGGTCTGGATAGCCGCGCACCAAATCACATGGTGATTGAAGACCTAGGAAGATACTCCTTGTCTATCTCAGGTTGCACACGGACAATTAAATACAGGCTAAAAATTAGTAAAATGCCATTTAACAGGCTTCCTAAACAAGCCTATTTATCTATACCAGATTCACGCATGCCATTGAACAGAAACTGGACAACCTTAGTATAAAAAAATGACTGTCCTTATATGGCTTTATGTACGTCTGGCTCAATGGTGGCGTCGGCAACGATTAAGTTCTCCTACACACATTTAAACAAAGGCTTCGAGATTGCCACAGCCAGCTATGGCATGTAAACATCACTACTAGGGAATGATATCACTGGTACTCTTCCTTCAAAAGTGTCTTTGGGGAGGAAAAGTGCCTTCGATTTTTAACAATAAAGAAGATTCTTGATGCCTACACACGATTTCGGTTTGACATTAATAATCTGGGAAAAACGCCACCGTTTTGACCAATTCAACAAAGATTTAGAATGTCCACGCTGTCTTGAAAATGAGGGTGAAAACCATTTCTTGACATCCTGTGTAATGTATAATGACCTGAGAAAAACGTACCTCGAATGTCACTGAAAGACTGGAACATCCGGTACGGTGCTAATGGATGGGTCGAGCAAAATGAAAACTAGAAATGTTGCTATGTATATTATTACGCAATGTAACGGCGTGAAGAAATGTACAGTTGAGTGTCCTTTATTACAGTTCCGCTTCTGGTACCACCAACACGTATGTTAAACTCTAATGGGCGGTGAGACTGTTTATAATATAAAAATCAATCTATCGATCTCTCTCTCACCAGATTATTTACATCATGGTGCCACAGGATAAATCTTTCAATGAGCGATACAGAATGTTTTTGAATCGACCTTGCATTGAGGAATTGCAGGCACGAGGACGTGCACAGTCTGTCACATCCATGGTTTGTTTAATATGATAAATGTTTTAATATAATTCTATATGTATCACATCACATCATCCAAACTCTGTATTTAGAACTGTTTGGGTCGTCGGCTTCAATAAAGTCTGTCAAAGTCTCTCTCTCTCTCTCTCTCTCTCTCTCTCTCTCTCTCTCTCTCTCTCTCTCCCTCCCTCCCTCCCTCCCTCCCTCCCTCCCTCCCTCCCTCCCTCCCTCCCCCCGCCTGCTTGCAGGCGCGTGACTTGAATTTAACAATGAATAAAATCAAAGAGGAATATGTCTAATAACATTGAATCCCAGTCTTTACCGATTTAAAGCATGCGTGTGTAACATGGCCATGCACGCTTCGGGCAAGGACAAAACCACATTAGACAGCCTTCCCCTTCCATGACGTGTGTCTATCTCTCCGAACACAGTGCACTCGGTGTGCGGCCAAGCTGCAGAGCGGGCCACATTACTCCCAAAACTTTGAATCCTTGTCGGTACTTTTGAATAAATACATTCATTAAAAAAAGTAATGTTTTAGTTTTGTAGTTTTTCATTTTACTAGTAACTCAAAATCTTTAAATCTGACTTTCTGCAAATTGTGCTAGACTTTCTCCCATACGTAATTGCACAGGCTTGCTATATGCCGGTGTTTTGAAGTGCTGGAATGTTTTAGAGTATCGTGGTGGCTTCCATGTTTTACGCCAGTTCTCTCCGGGAGGCCGTTGCCTAGTTACGTGACGTAGGGCGGACCCGCTTTGAAGTGTCACGTGGCGTTGCTTCATGCTGCTTAGAGGACAGTGGAGTGTATTCTAGTCGGTTCTCAATGATTCTAGAGAACCTGCAAAAAGCATAGAAGCCTACGAGCGGAACACGAAAAGAGGCGAGAGCGCGAGAAGAAGGCAGGTAAAAACGAACACGTGTGAGAGCACAACGAACTGTGTAAGTCCGCCTTTATAAGGAGTGATCAGTCCTCTACGGAATCTGGTTTCGAGAGTGAGAGTGTGGATAACCATTCTGAGAACCCGAGTCAGTAGTGACTCTGGCGCAGTTCGCAATGAATGCATTATAGACTTGACCCTTTGCGTTACAGCATTGCGCCAAAAATAGTTCGTTCTGGATATTATTTTTTCCACTTTTTACAGAAATCATTAAGATGTCAAAACTTGTTTCCATTTCAACAAAAACATTTTAATTTATCGAATAAACGCTTGTTTATTGCCTCAATAAGTGTAATTTATTAGTTTTGTGCGAAATAGTCTAGAACTACTTTAAATTAACGGCGTATGTCAGGGAGGAGAGCGCTATCCCACAAGCCTCTCGTGTGAACTCGTTATGAATATTCCGGACGGAATATTTTCATCACGTGATATGAACTGTGCTAGAGACTCTTTCGCCGGCAGGCGAAATCTCTAGAGGACTAGAATGGTGAATAACACGCGTGCGAGAAGAATGTATGTGAGATAGAGCGTGTGTGAGCGCGGATAACAGCGATTTTGTCCTCACGGGATCAAGTCCCGAGAGCGAAGCGCAGTTGTGGTATTGCTGTTAACTGATTGAATCGCTGTGAATCGACAAGTGCACGAATAAAGGATTTATGAAAACGACTACCAGATTGGGACTTGGACTTCTGAGAGAACTCTGCGTCTACATGACTTTGTGTGGGAGACATGTCGCAACACTAGGCTGGTGGTGGCTTTGATACCGCGTCCCGGTGCAAAAGTAACATAACAATAATATCGACAGGTTATGGTGTGGTGTTTAAGGAACTTGGGAGCTTCGCCAAATGAATAAGCATCATGGTTCGAACGGTAGTGCAAGGCGTCACATTCCGAAGCAAATGAACATGATGTTGTGTGTTTGTGCCAGTGTGCGCGCGCGCGTGCATGCAAGTGAGTGAGTGAGCGAGCGAGCGAGCAAGCATAGTGAGCGAGTGGATTGGGTAAATAGCATAATCATGAAGAAATAGACGAGTTAGTGTGTCCATGCGGGTAATTGCAGACTTCAGATCGCAATTATAAAGCGTAAAGAGTGTTATGTAAAATTTTTAAGAAATATTCAATGTATGCTCTCTACGTGACGCCGATCATTTTGAAATCGACGAGGGGAAGTACAAACAAGAAATCTGAGAAAGCTCACGAGAAGCATGTGGGACATCTCATCATTTGGAATTATCTCCTTGGCAGCTCTCACGGTTTTGCTCGTAGTCTCAAAAGATCAATGGTGAAAAACCATTAAAATGTATTTTTTTCTTTACCCAATCGGACCCTGGAAACGCAGGATCAAAAGTCAGTGTAAAGTGAGGTAGGTTCAATTCAATTTGCACTGTGCAGAACATCTTGTTTTGCTTTGAACACAGTGATTAAGAAAAAAAAACTTTTTGATTACTTCAAGTGTTAAGATTCGCCTACAAGACTTATCAACGTCTGGAAAGAACTGCTTGTTTTGATCACGTGACCACAACGTAGAATGTCATGCAACTCAATATGATGCAAGGTCCACTGGAATATGTTAGTATCTTATAACTTAATAACAAGCGAGGTTGACGCCGCGAGTCGAGCGGAACCAAAGAGGGATGCCTTTATAATTCCCTTTGCAAAACGGACTACCACCTCCCGCGGAGGTATGCGTGTAAAGGCGGTGCTTAACCAGAAGACACTACTACACGTAAAACCGGTGCTTAATTAGAGGACGTTTATGCCGCACTCTGTGTCCAGACACAAAATTCAGTCATGTGATATATATACGTATTTCAGACCCCGCACACAGCATGTTTACTACTGTTCGATACTAGTCTGCCACGCACAGTGTTCCGCCATCTATTTTTCTTCAGTTCACATGCGATGTGCTCGTTGTAAGAATTACTGACACACATACAAAGAAATCATAACCCAACTTCAGTGGTAATTTCGCAGGAGTCGCAAAGTGTTTGTTGTGGTCACATTGATGTTGATCAACGAGTTAATTAGTCTTGTTCGAAGAGGACGACAAAATGTATTGAGACACATACTTATGTCATATTACAGCTATAAAAAGCCTCTCGCGCAGTATTTGGTTATGTCTAGCCTGTACTTGTACACATACATGTATTTTGAGCCGTGATTATCTGTCTTGGCGGACTGTAGTTCGAAAAAGTATCGAAAGTGTCTGTTGTTGTCAACGTGACCGAGTTCAACAGTTGCCAGTGTGCCAAATCACTTGGTAACTCAGATTGCGATTTTAGTAATTTAGCGATTTAAACGAAATATTAATGTATTCTACACAGAGCTTTGAAAAATTAATACAACAATTCGGTTACGGTTTCTTATTATGTTTGTCAATGCTTCTTAAAATGAGCATTTTGCATGTGAACTGGAGAAAAAAGTGTCGGACATTTGCTCACATGTGGGATCGAGTACAGAGCAACAACAACAACAACAACAACAACAACAACAAAGCCGCTTGCAGGGCCTGCATTAGATGTGGTTTGACCGAATTTTCTGGCTGGACATTGAATATGCGGCATTTGTGTCATGTAATTGAGCACCGGGTTACATGCCAAGCACTCAGAGTTGAGAAAATTGATTGCCCGAACCACTCAGCTACGGGATAAGTAATGTTTATTATGTATCTCAGTGGCCTGAACTTCAACCACAGATTGACAAACATTTCGATTTAGATTATGCATCAAATTTTATGAACTATTGATAATCTGCATCGAACTGTGAGAAATGAATACTAAGGCTTGTTCAGGAGTATAAAGCGCTGCATGAGCGCTTCATGTTGGCAATTGAACGCTCTTTGCCTCTCCTGAACACCTACAGATTTTGTGCAGCGCTTCACTTGTTAAAGGGGAGGTAAATCTTCTGCGCTTCATGTTGTGTTGATAGACGCTAAGAAAGTGTTTTCTTTGCCACAGACCTCGTTTATGCACGTTTAAATGCATTCTGCATGAATAAAGTCCACTACTGTGTCATCCTTACTTGCCATTACTCACGCAAATAAAGCCTGTTCCAGTCCCAAAATGATGTTTCTGAGAGTTATTTTACGCATCGACGGCCATTAATGATGTTACTTATTTATACACACGTTATTGAGTAGAGTTTATTTTTGGCTTGAGAACAAAGGCTTAAATGAATCAAAGGTTTTTAGTTTTGGTCACTTAGGCCTGTTCCATTGTCATTGGTGAAACCACAAACGGTTGACCAATTTTCCGTTACGTGTACGTGTGCTGTGTTTAGAGCAGATCGTTTTTACGAATGAGATGTAGGAAAAGCAGAGCGGGTAGGGGTAGGCGATGAGGGTGGGGGGTGAGTGAGGGTAGCATGAACTGGTCGCACACCATCGCCAATATCTAGTTCTCCATGATGCTCCTTTCGTACACTGTGCAAACTCCAAGAAATCAGAACAGCCTCGCTTCTGAAGCGAGTTCCGTAGGACTGTAATGAGCTAGAAAAGGCAATGACGAATGGAATATAGCGATGACGTTGATTAATGTAGGCTGGTTTTAAAAAAATAGTTTTTAATTAAGTTACGTCAGTCATCACCATAGTCCGTTTCAGTCTTGGCCTTGCTACCGTATCATGTCCTGTGAAACCCGCGTCAACAGGTCTAGGTCAGGCGACAGATGAGGCTGACGTCCGCTTGGGGAAATGACAGATACCATGGCAGCAGCCGGAACTCACAGATCCAAAAGGAAATCCATTACCTGGGGTATTTTGACTTATCATTCTATTTCTGTCCATTCTGAATAAAGCCTCCAAATCTTTCCTCCTTGAGTGTGTGCACTGGAAGACTTTTCGGTGTCTGTCATACTATGAACGAACTGGAAAGATAACGACAAACTCGTTTTAATTTTTCATGATTTTCATCTACGAATAATTGAGGGACGTGACCTGGTTGGGTGTTTTTTCCGACACAAAATATTAACTGATATACTTTTACCCTAATCTATAACGTGATATCCGAGATAAAGTCGTGCCTAATGTGACCCCTGTAGTTGCCTGTCATTTCGTTCCTCCTTCCATTCCTCCATGATTTGAAATACTTATTTTCTACCTATTTCTTTTTTGTCAGAATTAACAATAGCGGTAACTCCTTTTTATAGGCGTTTCTCCGTGGGAAGGAGCTCACGTTTCAAGCCATGTTTTAAGTTTTTCTCATATTTTGATCAGTTCTGTTCTTGCATGTAGTGACGGTATAACAAGTATGGTATAATATGGTGTGTATGGAATGGAATGGTACTGTACGCTATGGTACCGTAAGGTACGGTGTAGTAAGTTAATGTATGGCATGGTACGGTAGGGTGTTACAGTATGGATGGTGCGGTTTGGTATGTCATGATTTGGTTGTCATAGTATGTTGTGATATGTTGCGGTATGGTATGACATGTTATATTTAGGTATGGTATGGTATATATATTATATGGCAGACTTCTGTATAGTGTCATCTGCCTCCGATCTTCTCCTAGTTTTCACCAGGAAGATCAAAACTAAGTAAGGTAGCGAGTTAAAACGAGCTTTATTTCTTTATACGTCACAAGCAAAGAATTCACATGAAGATTTGGGGGCCACACAGACATAAAACTGAGCTCTTGCATCTGGACAGATCTACAGGCACGTGTAAAATTATGCAGCCTAATTAAACTTGCAGTCCTATCTTATTTTCTTGTGGCAAACTCGCACACGCTTACACACACTGCCCTCCCTCAGTTCTACTACTTGCAAAGCTTTCCAGTCCCTCCCAAACAAAGAAAAAAACAAGCAAACAAACAAACAACACACCCTGACGAGAACTTCCTTCATTTCTCTAACCTAACATAACAACAAACACTTTCAATGCATGCAGAGAGAACTATAGGTAGGTCAGCTTCATTGCGTCAAGCACATGGCAGAAACGGGTTCACAGAAAATTAGGTTAACTGCGCAACGTCAAGGAAGCTCTGAAACGACCTTGAAAAGTATGTGGTAGCGCATGTCTTTTGATGGAGTACGAACTGTTCAAGACCTGAATTGGGTACCTTCGCAATATCAGACGGTTCTGTAAGTTCTATTGGCGCGCCCTCCGGCCTATCCAGGGTCTACGTTGGCAGGACAAAGTCACAAACCACAAAGTTCGGGACCAGGCAAAGTCACCCTCTATCAAGGCAATGTTGCTGAGGTACCATGATTGATGGACGGGACATGTCATCAGAATGGGCGACGAACGCATCCCAATTCTTTTTGTTCTCTCTCTCTCTCACTTGTGAGTGTGTGTGTGTGTGTGTGTGAGTGAGTGTGTGTGTGTGTGTGTGTGTGTGAGTGAGTGTGTGTGTGTGTGTGTGTGTGTGTGTGTGTGTGTGTGTTTTGAACTGGTACAAGGAAGGCGGAGTGCAGATCGTCCACGAAAGCGCAATAAAGACAACGAGAAGGAAAACCTGAAATGGTGTGGTATTACACCACCCGAGTTGCAAGAGGTAGTGGTGGATCGTGCCCGGAGAGGAGCTGTCTCCCGTAAAACGTCTGACTTGCTAGAGGCTGACCGTCGGCAGCAACATGCAACAGCCCGTGAACGTCGCCACAGAGCTGCCACGGTTCCTGTGGCACCAACGGAGTTTCGGTGCCCCACCTGCCCTCGTCTCTGCCGCTCCAGCATTGGCCCACAGAGACACTTACGAGTCCAGAGGGAATAAGCACGGATTCCCCGTCATCCTTGTACCAGGGGACAACCATCGCACCTGTTCAAAGAACAAATTTTTATCTTCTTATGATTTTTTTGTGAATTAAAGTCTACGATTTTCTTCTCTCTTTTTTGCATTGCATGTTATAAATATCTCAAGGACACACACAAAAAATAAATGTATTCCCCCCACAAATCTACTTGATTGTGTTCTTCTTGTGCCGTACCAAGAGGAAGTAGGACGGAGTGAAGTGTCGTGCAAAGACGCCATACTCGTAGCTATGGTGAGTAAAGGGGTTGATTGATGCTGGTAAAGAAAGTATGACCTATTCATGACGGAGATCCCATTTCCACACCAAATGTGCGTTATCGAGTTTCTGTCAGGAGATAATGGACCCTACGAAAGCAAAGTTTTCCCGGACAAAAATTCGGTGAACACTCAGCGTATGCGAAGCTCTACCTCACTGTGTGACAAGGACTTTGTTCACCATAGACTTCCCCCCTGTCTTCCTGTCCTTCTGGCTCGGAATCAGCTCTAGCCCTATATCCTCTAGTCACGTCAAACATAATCCGCTCCTGGCTATTGCATTCTCAGCACTATCGCCTTATCTACGGAAAAAAACGGAAAGTGACTGAGCATCCACTGACGTTTTTCTTACAATGCGACATTCGTGACTTTCAGCGATAAAAGTTTTTATGGTGGTCATCCTTAACCCTCTTCCATACGTCAAAGGATCCCAATCATGTTTAAGCCTGACATTTTTAGGAGGTATTAATGCAGAAACTCCATTCAGAGAGCTCCTTTCAATGATATATTGCCCCACAGTAAGAATCAAACCGCAAAAGTTAAAACTAAGTTCAATGCTTCTGACGTAAATTACAGGTACCGATGTGAATAGGGTTATGAGATTTCATAAAATCATCATTTTATCGAAATTTTCTGACAGATTAAATCGCATACTTTAAACGTACAAAATGGTGTTCTGTTAGCCGTACTTAATGTCACGTGACTTCTTTCGTATGTGTGGCTGTGCACGAGAAAACAAGGCTAAATACGGAAAAGTGACAACAAGAGATTTTCAACCACATCATTTATTCATCCGTGCATATTCAAAACAAACAAACAGAACGTTCATAATACGATAAACACAAGGCAAGCTACTGCGAGACACAGTGCACTGATGACTTCTCTCGGAGTTTGGTCAAGAATTGTTTTGCAGACTTGCACGGTCACATGTTTGTATAGCAGCACAGTCGTTGAATGGCAAATGACGTGATCATGCGCCGGTTTGCACGAAAGGACGTCCGTTTCCATAGTAACTAATGCAGGTTATGGTGAAACTAGGTTGAGATTCTCTTTCTTTATCTGTCGAAGGTTTCCATCGTAGATTGCACAAATTACATGCGGCTTCACCATAATGTCCATATCCTTCTCAATAGGATGTGAGATTCCACGACCATATAGAAATGTACTTCACTCTTGAACTCAGCAGAGAAAATTGGGGCAATGCACAGCTTTAGTGGTCCTTGTTTTAACATTTTGATACAGTCGGGATTTTCATATTTACGCCGATCGATTTCATTCAAAGCAAACGTACCAACTTTGATATGGGCCCAGCGACAGTGGTAGCCTCATGCAAATAAAAACTGATTTTACAATTAGTTGCGAGTGAAAGCTGTGGAACAGCATCATAAAGAATTAATGCGAATACTGAAATATATACTATACCCATGAACGATTGTGATATGTGTGCTTTGAAACCATTGACATGGGGATAAAGCCTACCAGAGATCGCCATAGTTCATCTCAGAACTGTCGAAAGACTGAAACAGAGTGGTGCTACTTCTGCAGAACTTCCCATATCTTTATGAAATCTTCATGAAACCCGTGCAGTTCCGACGACAACTTATTAGTTTCACGACGCCCAAGAGCCTTGCCACATCAGTAGTCCAAGAAAAAGCGTCATCATATTAAAGTCAGAACATTAAGAAAGTCGACAACTTTCTAACTATGCAATGCAATGGAAGAATTGTCTCAAAAATGAAAAGCATGTGACGCTGGCGGGTACATTTTCCCTTTGTTTTTGTTGAGGATGTGGGTGGTAGTATGGGGGGGGGGGGCGGCGGCGGGGGGATGAAATCGAAAGCTGAAACCACTATTTCTTACCAGAGGCTACCTGAAGCAAAGCAGAAATGCCCTGTGACTAGCTCAGTCTTTATTGCCACTGGCTTCAGTGAAGAAAAATACAAGACAGTCAAGGAGAAAGGAAGACTTCCAACCGTCTCGCTATAGAGCAATTGATGGCCCCGCTTGCCTATCAGGAAGACGGCTTTCGATGAAAGACTAAACCACGCTGGAGAGGGTGGAAGGAAAAGGTGCGAGATTTTGGTTCGAGTTACCGTTTTCAAGTGTTCTGTTTGTGAAAGACTGGTGATGGGTGGAAAGGTCAACGCCCACAGTTGTTTAAGGAAAGAACGTGTTTATAGAGATGTGGGTTGCCCTCCGCTATAAATAGGAAGAACACGACACAACAAGCAATTACCTGTAGATTACCTCTGACTTTGATCGAAAACTGCTTGTGTTTTCCATTTTAAAAATAGTTTGTGTAATTTATTAACGCTTCTGACCCCTTTAATGCGTATTTGAATGGCTTCGACTGCATCTGAACGGAGTGGTGTCCTGTCTAATGACCACATATTGCAGGTTTGTCGTCGAAAGAAAACTGGCGCAATTTCTTGTGCCTGAAATAGGAATGTCAGTTGTCTAAGACTTGTCCTCACGGTACAAAAATTACTGTCAGAGCGAAAGATTTCGCGTATGTACCACTGTGTCGGTGGTATTCTACTCTCTGCTAAGATGGATGAATGGATGCAACCGAGGTGACATTGCGACGTGTGTGTTGCTGCAGAATCAGATTCGTGGGGTTTTCTTCAGTTTGCTCTGCAAACGCGTTTCTATATTGATATGTCCGAACACTCTCTTGAGTCTTCGGCTATCGGGAGTCTCTGATCTGACCCCGATATTAAGCAGTGATGGCTGTCTTTGACATTGCTGTGTGCGATACCTTTAGAATGAATGTATTTCAAATAGTTGTGTACAATAAATTTGGAGTGAGTTTGTCCACCAAATCGTTAGGCCTATATGTAATTCTTTTGGAGTGAAGTTCTCCAAAGCATCAACCATTCCCAAACAATCAAACAAACATTTGAATAAACCACGACGAAAAAGACAATGCTGATGATTGAAATAGAAATCAAACGCAAAAATAAATATTGTCACAAATGAGAACAAAGAATGAACAAGAGGCGAATACGAGTAAAATAAATGACCAGCAAACTCTGGAAAGGTGTTATAACACAAATGTGTATTTTCACTGAAAACAGCAGACAAGCTGGTGTGATACGCTGTCTACTACTGCGAGAGAGGTTAAAGACGTTCATTTTCTGGATATTACGGGTTAAGCGAAAGTTAGTTGCCAATGTTGATTAGAGATAAGCCCGCTACTATCACTCCAGAAGAGTGCTTGCTAACTTTGGCGAGTTCATCCGCAGCCTAGTTGCATGCTCCCCAGGGAGTTGAGATGATGTCGGAGTGATAAGAAGAGGTAGCCCGATGACCAGGGGGTAAATGTGTGCGGTTTGAGCATCAACAAATGGGTGGAAAAGTCGCAATATTCAAAAAAACTATTTTACCAAAAAAGAGCATTTTGCTTGCAGTTACAGACCGAGACTTAGTCCGCTTATTCTGTAGAACAATGACGACATAGAAGCTTATGAAATGAAAGTGAAGTCTACGTCAAGTTGGGGGTGGGTGGTGGGGGTGGGGGTGAGGGGTGGGGGTGGGTGGTGGGGGTGGAGGTGAGGGGTGATGGTGGGTGGTGGGGAGGAAACTTGAGCTTTGCAATGAAAATTTCCTTGTTAGAGCTTTCTGTGGCGGCATTGATGTTCGTACTGATCTGTGTGCTGTACTTCGTTAGAGGCTGGTCTGAAATATATCATCGATCGATCAGATTTTTGGTTAAAGCTTAGAGCGCATCATTCACCTTATTAAAGTTAATGGAAAAGGTTACGTGTCAGCAAATGCGTCAATACCATTTAGTGCAGAGATGTAACACCAGATCATAATGCATTTGACATGTCTTTCCAATGAAATGTCCCCTCCCTACCTTTACGGATGAAATATTGCGCTGAGTGAAATGAAATGTCGAAACTGACATGGTTGACACCGTATCTATGACGGAGGCTCTGTCTCCGGTGTACGTCGGTGACATTGATCAAATTGTTGTGGTGACAGAATGTGAATCCTCTTATTTCAGAATCCTACTTCCTCCTTAAACTCGGCGACAAATAAAAATTATTCCGCGAAGTGGCTTTTCGCTGTCTCTGACGGCTCTTGCTCTGTGCTTGAACCGGGCCCTGGAGGTCGGAAACAAACTATCCTGAATCTCTGCTGAAACATATTGGACTCTAAACCAAGTTCTTCTCTGGGTTCAGTTTTTCATTTTTATTGAATTCCTCATTTTACTCTTTTTTTTTCAGTTTCTAGGCTCGTTGTCTAAATACATGTACTTCGTGTATGCACGCTCTTCCAATTTGTTTGTTTCACTCTGAAGGAGATTGTTGAACTTATGTATCGGTTTGTTTGGCTATCTTTGGTCTCCGAACCTGTGTTCGTTTCGACAGTGTTATCCATGCTTGCCATCATCCAGCCCCTTGTTGATATGGTTCGTCAGTTCACTAATGAATCGTGCTTTGCATAAAAACGCTCATTCATTCATTCATTCGTTCGTTCGTTCGTTCGTTCATTAGTTTGTTCATTCATTCGTCCGTTCGTTCTTTCATTCATTATTCATTCATTCATATCCAATTCATCGTGCGATTATTCAATCATTCAGTGTAAATATTATCTCTTCTAAAGCAAATAATAAAACTTGCGAATAATATTTACACGTTGTGCATGTCATGAAATAGAGATCAAGGATTTCGATAAATGGATTTGGCGCCAAGTTTCATTTGTTGTTGTTGTTGCTGCTGCTGCTGCTGTTGAAAGTTTTACGAAGTTTCTCAAAGATAATATTTTTTTAAAAGCTAACAGAATACTAGAACTGGTCGATGATCTTTAAAAGAAGACATGTCAGGTTCACTATTCCCGAAATAAGCTATCCTTTGATGACGTCAGAGACTGCAGTCGATACCACGTGATTACAAAAATAAAGGGCGAGTGATGGGTGAGTGGGTGGGTTGATTCACTTTTGAAACAGCAGTGGCTGCTGATGCATATACCTGAACTATTATGTATAATCACTCTGCCCAAATTTATTGTGTCTCTTGAGACTTAAAACTCATTCTCCTTCCAAAACATTGCCGGTGGTCGCCACAAGCGTGTACTTGAAACTATTTAGATGAGGAGACCTGGTCAATGATATGCATTCCCTCTCGTCTCCCAGCCTCTTGGGTACGCATCAAAGAGCATGCCGGAGAAAATGATGCTTTGTCTTTGCATAAACTCATTTCCTGAACTAAACCTGTATAGTTCCTCTGTGCTTATTGAAAACCAACCAGCCTGTGCGCAGTTCCTCTGTTCAAACTATTTTTGTCACACCGTTGTCATTAAAGAGTAATATCGCACGGTCTATTCAACTCGTCACATGAAATGATTTGTGAATAAATGTTCGTGCCTGCTATTTCATGTTTGTAATCTTCTGTCATTTCAGAAGTCGCCGTCTCCTGCCGATTCCTTTAACGTGTATGTTGATCTTGTCAAAATCAGCATGGCCAATATATCGCCTGACAAATTTCATTCGTGCTTTGTCACGATATATTCTTCTTCACTGACCTGAGGAGCATGCGTATTCAATAAGTTATTCACCTAATTACCATAAGTTGACAAATAGTTTATGGCGAGTTTCTACGGGAAGTATTATATTCCATATGTAAAGTATCATACCATTCGTCTCATTATTTCTGAATGAAACAACAACAAAAATTTACAAGTGAGTTTCTTAGTTGGCTGGACTAATAATTTCATTGAATAATATCTTGTTCTATATAGGAAGAAAAAAACCTTCGTGCTGTGAATCACTGTGACACGACTTCACCCCTTTAAAAAAACAAATGCCATTAAAAAGTGTTGTATTTTGTGTTGCCTCATCTCTTAGAGGAGTTGTGATGCTGTAATTCACACACACACGCGCGAGCGCGCACACACACACACACGCACACACACACACACACACACACACACACTCACGAAGGGAAACATGAGCATGTGTCACATCGACTTCTCTTTTATGGGAACCTCCTGTAATAAAATATCCACCTCGTCTCACAGTGCAATTCGTGAGAGGCGAATAAATAGGAAAATCTACACTTGTTTGGCTGTTCCTCGAACCAGCTCGGCTGGTTTTCGTGACCAACGGCCTTCTATAGCGTACAAAGGCTATAGGCTCTAAAACTCTATTCATATTCGTTTGGTTTTTTTGTTTCAGTCATCGTGAATGCAATGCTCATGTGCAAATCATGTCGACGAGTTTTGCTGTCCCATTTGCTTTTGGACCGTCACGACTGGTACAAATCGACAAAACAGAATTGTTTTCAAATTGCATCACATTCATTTCAGGAGTTGATTTAGTCAAATATGAGATTTCATTGAATAAGTGCTTGGTGGTTTGGTTTGTCTAAAGTCACCACGACCTCAACTTTCACAAGCAACTAAGAATATCATACTCTGACCTCACCATCAGCCAAAACGAATAAAAGAGTTTGAAATCCATCGCTCATTCGATATAGCGTGCCATATATTTTTCGACAAATCAGTTTCAGATGTTTTTGCTCAGTCCGGTCCAAACACTGTAAGGAATTGACTTGTAATGAGGATTCAGCCCTTCTTTCTCACCCATTTACAAATATATTGTGTGCATCGCTGCATCTTTATGCGTTTGTAATGGGCTGATACAAGATTCCTTTTGGCGAAGGTGTTGAAGTTTTCCATATCATGATAGAACAATCACTTCTGATGGCTGTAACCTACAGTCATGCAACGCTTCCCGCGTCACGTGATGGGAAGGTCTTCCTACGCATTTCACCACTGACTCTGCAATGTTTGGACGAGAGAAATCGCCAGAATTTCGTACCATAATCAGTTGCAACACAAATTACATTAGCGAGCTCGGATAAGGCGCTACAGCGGGACTTGTCGCGTTGGTCTGTGTGTTGAACCACGGGTTGTCCATCATCCAAAATGGACAGTTATACACCAGACGATATGAGAGCTTCGTGGATGCGCGTGCTCATGAGATATTCACGCTTCGTTAGATTGTTTCTAGCCGACCATGCGCTCCCGCACACAATGGGCAGACGTTCATATCAGATCAAATGTTCATGGTGTCTACAGTGTTGAACTGCCCCAAGGGAGGAGTCCAGAGCGCGGTGAGCTAGGACGTCCAGCAGTAACAGAAACATCGAGTACGCTTGGCTGAACGAAGTGGTGGGCTGAGAAGTGGGAGTGGAACTTTGCTGTTTGGTCTTGTTTCATGCTGAACTCAGTTTGGTAGTCTCCTCCACAGCCTGGACTACAGAGAGGTGCATTAATGTCTGTGGTGAAATAATTGATTAACTTTGTATGAGTAATCTACATGCCAAAACTTACAAGAAGACCACTGTTTCGAGGGATTTATATTGTTGGAAATCGCCGTACTAGATGAAAACTAATGGTGTGAGTAGAGTTTTCTTTTTCTCCCATTACCAGTTCGCAATCACCGTTGCAGTCTACACGAGAAATTTATTGTATCGTGCTGATGTGTCATGTCACACATAGTCATAGCATGCACCGCTGATATTGAATATTTGCCCCCGTGTCTCTAGGAAGTAAGAACTCCTGGGAGGAGTCATACCAACAGGACGGTATTTCGGCCTTTTACGTTTCTAGCAGGACTAAGCGGTCAGAGCACGAGATAAGTAAGGCTTCAGTCTGTTCTCGAATGCCCAAAGTGTAGAACCGTATCATAAAGAAGAGGTTGAGTTATCTTTCAGCTTGGATTGGGTTGATGTGGAATTCTTTCGTTTTGTTTCCTTTATTTACTTTGGTTTGTCGGTTTGGGTTGTATTTCCTTTGGTGTTGCAATAAATGGATGGGAGCACGACAGTGTGCAATTATTCTTGAAGGCAAAATAATGTCGCAATCTTTGTGCGGAAGCTGATGATAACATTTAAGTTCTCCGTGTCAACTCATATATCTGTAGCAGTGAGACAAATACCAGTGATACTTACTGTGAGCGACGAGACACCGAAATTCTTATATCATCAACATACAATTAACAACGTTTTTCATTTCTTTTAAATTGAGAAAGCATATTAGTCACGTGTTCTCCAGGGATTATTGCAAATGCAAAGAGAGAAAAACTACGAGAAAACCGTTCTTCACACACTACTGCAAGAATAGGACGCTGAGCCTGAGGACGCGATCAGGAGATGCCATGCCTTTCCTGCTCACCGTGCCGACGCCCAAAATACTTCCTGCAGCAAGCAGTCGAGGGTAGCAGCCGTGTTGACTTTTACTAGAGCCTCACAGAGTATTGTCTTGGATACAAAAGGGGTCGGCTCTCTATTGCGGAGGGCCGCTATTGCGGGGGGCCGCTATTGCGGGATTTCTTTTGTCAAAAGTTCTTAAGGCCATTTTGATTCTTTTGTCCTAAGACGCCTAACAAAACCATAACACTTTTGTTACTTTTTTTTTGGAAAAAAATTACGGGTGAAGCTTTATATTCTAACTCCATCCCAAGTTTGACTCTAACGGGTGGTCCCTACGCCCTAACTTTATGGCCCGACGCTGATGTTGGACAAAAAGTACTTACAGTGACGATGCCATTTGCCTAGGGCAGTATTCTCTGTACAGCCAGGCTGTAACCTCCACGCGCGTAATGGGCTGGCATCGCACCCGTGCCTTGCTTCGGTCAATGTCTCCGACCCCGCAGAGACCGATGAGACTACAGAAGGCACTTGTTTCACGATCATTGCTGGGATGTTGAGGGCAAATAGCTACGCCAATAGATCGACAGAGACAATAGGAAACCTCGGATGGACGAACTCGAAGGCACCAGAGAGTGATTTTATTGTTATTGCCTGGTGCTCGGCAAGTCCCTGAGGGTCCGAAGCACACTATAATTCCTGATTTCTTTGATCCGCTAAGTTGTTCGCTCACTGAGCGATCGGATAGAGATTTGTTGATCTCGGCAACACAGAGATTTCGACGCAGTTTATTGTTTAATCTTTCGCGGGCTGATAAAATGGACCTTACTGGGTTTACTCTCTTCTTTGTTCTGGAGTTCAGGCCCAGCGAAATGAATAGAAAGAAACTTGACCACGAACAGCTTCGTCAGTATAAAATATTCCAACTGCGAATGCTCCCATGACGTCACTGGGGCAGCATTGAATCAATTAGTCTCTTAGCTGCAAGGTCGTGCAAAGAGAAGATGGTCTGTCAATATCTGAACTAGTTAATGGAACCTTTGCATCCAGTGGAAAGATTAGAACGTCAACGGATGGATCTGTTGCTGTGTTTTACTTTGTCCGTTCCAAAAGTGTAATCTCAGTCGATCGGTGAAGCGTAAACCTGAGCCAATTATGATGGTGATTTGCCCATCGGTGCGTATCGACCGTAATGGGCTCCCAACCTGATATTATTACAAATGGCCTAGATGTCGACTAATTTGCAAATTGTCCAACGAACGTGGAGTGACGATGCAAGAATATTCCTATCGTGATGTAGGCTGCTGGTATCTGTTGCGATATCGTCATTAGTGTAAGCCTAGAAAACGCAGACACTGCGCCATATCCACGGGGAAATAAGAAGACAAATACAACTAAACTTCTCCGTGCACAATAATGGTCACGCTTGCAAACTGCAATATATCCTGAAGCCTCTAGACGAATACGACATGTCAATTAAAAACCGTTATATCTGTGCACTTCAAGCTGCATGTATAGAGAGCTCAGAAATTATTTACGTGAAAAGGTCACGGGAGGAAGAAAATGGAAAGACAAAAACAGAGATTGGACAGGTCAGACGGGCGTGAGATATTGCGACCGGCATTCGACGGACAGAGACGAAGATTTGTGATTACCGAGTCTTTGCAGGAAGCCTGACAATTGTCTGGGTCAAGGCACACTGATGGAAGAAAGACAAGGGCAAAGACACTTACACTACATGTCCTGCTTTGCAGCTTTTAGTCGCACAGGCTATAAATAACCCCAGTCCAGCGTCCCTTTTCTTGCAGTGCACGCCACCAGAGACATGGCCGCGGTGTGCACGAATGAACAGCATCGACTGCTTCAGTCAATCCCCTCGTATGTCTTGTTAAAGGGTGAATTCGTTAGGAGTGATCCATGAGTGTTTATATGAGTGTGTGTGCGTGCGTGGTGTGTGTGTGTGTGTCTGTGTGTGTGTGTGTGTGTGTGTGTGTGCGTGCGTGTGTGTGTGTGTGTGTGTGTGTGTGCGTGTGTTACATGTGCAGTGCATGAGTGCTTGCATCCAAGCATGAGAGAGAGAGAGACAGAGAGAGAGAGAAAGAGAGAGAGAGACAGAGACAGAGAGACAGAGACACAGAGACACAGAGACAGAGAGAGACAGAGACAGAGAGACCGAGAGAGAGAGACCGAGAGAGAGACAGAGAGCGAGAGAGACAGAGAGAGAGAGAGGGGTGGGTGGGGTGGAGGTGGGGTTGGGGGCAGACAGACAGACAGTCGGACGGTCGGACAGACCGACAGACGGAAAGAGAGAGAGAGAGAGAGAGAGAGAGAGAGAGAGGGGGGGGGGGAGGAGGAGAGGGAGTGAGAAGTTGCGGCAGACGGAGGGACTGACAGACAGGCAGGCAGGCAGGCAGGCAAGCAGGTAGGCAGGCAGGCAGGCAGTCGTACATACAAACAGTCGGAAGGACGGACAGACGGAAAGAGAAAGAAGAGAGAGAGAGAGAGAGAGAGAAAGAGAAAGACAGACAGACAGATAGACAAACACACCGACAGACAGACACACCGACAGACACACAGACAGACAGACAGACAGACAGACAGACAGACAGACAGACAGACAGACAGACAGACAGACAGACAGACAGACAGACAGACAGACAGACAGACAGACAGACAGACAGACAAATACATAGAGAGAAAAGTGGATGAGTGAGAGAGAATACGGAGGGTTTACGAAAGGACGCACTCACTGAGAAGCAATTCCTTCCCTTGCTAACCATCACGAAACCCGTGAAGACCGTCACACTAATTTAGGTCACGTGGTTATGTAAGGGCACCAAAGCATTAAAATACACTTTAAAGATCGATTTGTAGAGGAAATCGTGTTTGCCTGGTCGATGGCTGACCTCTAATCTGTCAACATCTGCCGAATCAGGAAAGTGCACTCAGCAGCCAAGAAAACGGCAGCAGACTTCCCGCGGTATCTCTGGACAGTTTTCTCAAACACCGTCTTAAAGACAATTAAAGACCCACATCTCACCGTGTGTTTTGACCACCTGACGCTTTGTGTCTTACCAGTCAATCATACGCAATTCAGTGCGTTGCATTTTGCACTGCAAAAAGAGTGTCGAAGTTTCATTGTCAAGAAAAATGCAGATATTCAATTTCAAATGAACGTCTCACATGTAAGTTTGCTAAGAACTGTTGTACCAAAACAAGAATAACTCGGGGTTTCTCTCTCAGATTAGATGAATCGAATTCATAGACCACACAATTTTACATTACATTTGACAAGAAGCTAGTATGCATCAAACTTAATAGCTAAGAATTATCGATTTACAAGTAGATCAGGGGATCTTAGAAGCGTATGTTGTTGGCAGGCATAGGGCTTGCAGAGACAGTAAGGACGGCTTAGTTTGAGAAGAGGCAAAGACGGAGATAGGAGTATGCAAGTATCGGCACCTACATGTGTTCCCCCAAATCCACAGTGTTCATTATATCCCAAGTGTGGGCAAGACTGTCACTTGAGGATGACACTTTTCAGCACATCCGTCTTTGCTTATCAACCTTGTTCAAATGTGCAGTTCGTTGTCTGTTGACACAGACAGTGGCCTACACTCCCTGTGCAATAACATTTCACCATCTGGGGCCTTCCCAACATTTTGTGGATTGCAGGGCTTTAGTCACTTTAAGGCATGAAACCTGACCACCTGCCGATTCTCCTGACAGCACCTCGCGCGGCTTTTCTGGAACGCTGTCTAGCAGCAGACGACAACGCATTCACGGATGCACGCGCGATCGTGACGCAGCACTTCCGGTGAGCGCAATCTCGTGACAACAACCTCGAATTTTTGGAACGGAAAAAGTTCCCGCGGTGATGGACTGCTCACCTAATGGCTTCATAGTGAGCTCCGTCGTGCACCCAATTCGCCTAAATAGGCTGAGTGAAAACGCGTTGAATTAAAACTAAGCAGGAGAGCCACAGCATTTCTTTGTGGTCGAGGGTCGGCGCGAAAAAAAAGGGTGTCATTGAAAAGCTGTTAGAGAGTCCCATCGCCTACAAGTCACTCCTCGGCATGGGAAATGTCATTCGATCTTAGGGGCTCTGATGAAGGAAAGGAGACGTTAAGGGGGAAGAATTATAAATCGCGAGAAGCTGAGAGCTTGAACAGAGCTAGGAAGGAGCTTATCTTATGGTAACTTCGTCCGTTCGATATCAAAAAAGGATTAGAGCATCCGTTTTGAAGATGATGCATCTGCCACAGCATGATATGAACTATTTCCACTTCCGTAGACACTAGGCTTAGTTTGCTGAGAAGACCGGTTGCCATGTCAAATCTGCTGAGCTGATGAGGCCGGTGCTTTGATGTCCCCACCACTGTAGGCTGGTACTTGTACTGGAGAGTTACAGCTTAATTGACTTTGTCATCTAAACCTGCGCGTCGATTTTGGCAATGACTGAGTGAGCCTCGTAGCTCATCTTTGAGCAACACCAGATTGTTTCAGTCTGTCACAAATGCTCACTACTCATCCAAACGTGCTCGTAAATTGCCGGCAGACATGCCCAGTAGCCATTCACCCCCTTCTCAAGCAACAACTAGCTACTGTCGATTGACCTAAATGCGTGTTATGTGCTAGTGACGATTCTGAGTCTGGTGCCAGATTTCGAACTAATCCAAAGGGTGAAGGTGGCATGCAACGTATCTCTTTGCATTGCTTTTGATGATGTCTATGGTAAGAGTGTTGATGAGCGAGAACCCAGACAGTAGGCATTAATGCAGATTAGATTCGTCTCTTAAATGAGACCCACTATTTTCCACATCGAAGATTTTGACCTAAATTCCAGTAGAACCTACAGCATCCAGCACTCCAGTACTGATGCCATCACACCATTACAAAGACGATGGATTATTTGGATGAATCTTGGGAAAGAGTAGTGGGGAGTGGGGTAGGGGATGGAGTGGGAGTGGGGGTAGGAGAAGAGATTGGCTTTATCACGCACAGGACCTCCTGACAGCTCGTCGCGATATTAGAGGAACGCCTACTGTCGGAGCTCGTGCACGAGCTCCAGACAGTAGCTTCCTAATAGCGACGAGCTGCAGGAGGTCCTGTGCGTGATAAAGCCAATCTCTTCTCCTACCCCCACTCCCACTCCATCCCCTACCCCACTCCCCACTACTCTTTCCCAAGATTCATCCAAATAATCCATCGTCTTTGTAATGGTGTGATGGCATCAGTACTGGAGTGCTGGATGCTGTAGGTTCTACTGGAATTTAGGTCAAAATCTTCGATGTGGAAAATAGTGGGTCTCATTTAAGAGACGAATCTAATCTGCATTAATGCCTACTGTCTGGGTTCTCGCTCATCAACACTCTTACCATAGACATCATCAAAAGCAATGCAAAGAGATACGTTGCATGCCACCTTCACCCTTTGGATTAGTTCGAAATCTGGCACCAGACTCAGAATCGTCACTAGCACATAACACGCATTTAGGTCAATCGACAGTAGCTAGTTGTTGCTTGAGAAGGGGGTGAATGGCTACTGGGCATGTCTGCCGGCAATTTACGAGCACGTTTGGATGAGTAGTGAGCATTTGTGACAGACTGAAACAATCTGGTGTTGCTCAAAGATGAGCTACGAGGCTCACTCAGTCATTGCCAAAATCGACGCGCAGGTTTAGATGACAAAGTCAATTAAGCTGTAACTCTCCAGTACAAGTACCAGCCTACAGTGGTGGGGACATCAAAGCACCGGCCTCATCAGCTCAGCAGATTTGACATGGCAACCGGTCTTCTCAGCAAACTAAGCCTAGTGTCTACGGAAGTGGAAATAGTTCATATCATGCTGTGGCAGATGCATCATCTTCAAAACGGATGCTCTAATCCTTTTTTGATATCGAACGGACGAAGTTACCATAAGATAAGCTCCTTCCTAGCTCTGTTCAAGCTCTCAGCTTCTCGCGATTTATAATTCTTCCCCCTTAACGTCTCCTTTCCTTCATCAGAGCCCCTAAGATCGAATGACATTTCCCATGCCGAGGAGTGACTTGTAGGCGATGGGACTCTCTAACAGCTTTTCAATGACACCCTTTTTTTTCGCGCCGACCCTCGACCACAAAGAAATGCTGTGGCTCTCCTGCTTAGTTTTAATTCAACGCGTTTTCACTCAGCCTATTTAGGCGAATTGGGTGCACGACGGAGCTCACTATGAAGCCATTAGGTGAGCAGTCCATCACCGCGGGAACTTTTTCCGTTCCAAAAATTCGAGGTTGTTGTCACGAGATTGCGCTCACCGGAAGTGCTGCGTCACGATCGCGCGTGCATCCGTGAATGCGTTGTCGTCTGCTGCTAGACAGCGTTCCAGAAAAGCCGCGCGAGGTGCTGTCAGGAGAATCGGCAGGTGGTCAGGTTTCATGCCTTAAAGTGACTAAAGCCCTGCAATCCACAAAATGTTGGGAAGGCCCCAGATGGTGAAATGTTATTGCACAGGGAGTGTAGGCCACTGTCTGTGTCAACAGACAACGAACTGCACATTTGAACAAGGTTGATAAGCAAAGACGGATGTGCTGAAAAGTGTCATCCTCAAGTGACAGTCTTGCCCACACTTGGGATATAATGAACACTGTGGATTTGGGGGAACACATGTAGGTGCCGATACTTGCATACTCCTATCTCCGTCTTTGCCTCTTCTCAAACTAAGCCGTCCTTACTGTCTCTGCAAGCCCTATGCCTGCCAACAACATACGCTTCTAAGATCCCCTGATCTACTTGTAAATCGATAATTCTTAGCTATTAAGTTTGATGCATACTAGCTTCTTGTCAAATGTAATGTAAAATTGTGTGGTCTATGAATTCGATTCATCTAATCTGAGAGAGAAACCCCGAGTTATTCTTGTTTTGGTACAACAGTTCTTAGCAAACTTACATGTGAGACGTTCATTTGAAATTGAATATCTGCATTTTTCTTGACAATGAAACTTCGACACTCTTTTTGCAGTGCAAAATGCAACGCACTGAATTGCGTATGATTGACTGGTAAGACACAAAGCGTCAGGTGGTCAAAACACACGGTGAGATGTGGGTCTTTAATTGTCTTTAAGACGGTGTTTGAGAAAACTGTCCAGAGATACCGCGGGAAGTCTGCTGCCGTTTTCTTGGCTGCTGAGTGCACTTTCCTGATTCGGCAGATGTTGACAGATTAGAGGTCAGCCATCGACCAGGCAAACACGATTTCCTCTACAAATCGATCTTTAAAGTGTATTTTAATGCTTTGGTGCCCTTACATAACCACGTGACCTAAATTAGTGTGACGGTCTTCACGGGTTTCGTGATGGTTAGCAAGGGAAGGAATTGCTTCTCAGTGAGTGCGTCCTTTCGTAAACCCTCCGTATTCTCTCTCACTCATCCACTTTTCTCTCTATGTATTTGTCTGTCTGTCTGTCTGTCTGTCTGTCTGTCTGTCTGTCTGTCTGTCTGTCTGTCTGTCTGTCTGTCTGTCTGTCTGTCTGTCTGTCTGTCTGTCTGTCTGTCTGTCTGTGTGTCTGTCGGTGTGTCTGTCTGTCGGTGTGTTTGTCTATCTGTCTGTCTGTCTTTCTCTTTCTCTCTCTCTCTCTCTCTCTTTCTTTCTCTTTCCGTCTGTCCGTCCTTCCGACTGTTTGTATGTACGACTGCCTGCCTGCCTGCCTACCTGCTTGCCTGCCTGCCTGCCTGCCTGTCTGTCAGTCCCTCCGTCTGCCGCAACTTCTCACTCCCTCTCCTCCTCCCCCCCCCTCTCTCTCTCTCTCTCTCTCTCTCTCTCTCTCTCTTTCCGTCTGTCGGTCTGTCCGACCGTCCGACTGTCTGTCTGTCTGCCCCCAACCCCACCTCCACCCCACCCACCCCTCTCTCTCTCTCTGTCTCTCTCGCTCTCTGTCTCTCTCTCGGTCTCTCTCTCTCGGTCTCTCTGTCTCTGTCTCTCTCTGTCTCTGTGTCTCTGTGTCTCTGTCTCTCTGTCTCTGTCTCTCTCTCTCTCTTTCTCTCTCTCTCTGTCTCTCTCTCTCTCATGCTTGGATGCAAGCACTCATGCACTGCACATGTAACACACGCACACACACACACACACACACACACACACACACACACACACACACACACACACACACACAGACACACACACACACACCACGCACGCACACACACTCATATAAACACTCATGGATCACTCCTAACGAATTCACCCTTTAACAAGACATACGAGGGGATTGACTGAAGCAGTCGATGCTGTTCATTCGTGCACACCGCGGCCATGTCTCTGGTGGCGTGCACTGCAAGAAAAGGGACGCTGGACTGGGGTTATTTATAGCCTGTGCGACTAAAAGCTGCAAAGCAGGACATGTAGTGTAAGTGTCTTTGCCCTTGTCTTTCTTCCATCAGTGTGCCTTGACCCAGACAATTGTCAGGCTTCCTGCAAAGACTCGGTAATCACAAATCTTCGTCTCTGTCCGTCGAATGCCGGTCGCAATATCTCACGCCCGTCTGACCTGTCCAATCTCTGTTTTTGTCTTTCCATTTTCTTCCTCCCGTGACCTTTTCACGTAAATAATTTCTGAGCTCTCTATACATGCAGCTTGAAGTGCACAGATATAACGGTTTTTAATTGACATGTCGTATTCGTCTAGAGGCTTCAGGATATATTGCAGTTTGCAAGCGTGACCATTATTGTGCACGGAGAAGTTTAGTTGTATTTGTCTTCTTATTTCCCCGTGGATATGGCGCAGTGTCTGCGTTTTCTAGGCTTACACTAATGACGATATCGCAACAGATACCAGCAGCCTACATCACGATAGGAATATTCTTGCATCGTCACTCCACGTTCGTTGGACAATTTGCAAATTAGTCGACATCTAGGCCATTTGTAATAATATCAGGTTGGGAGCCCATTACGGTCGATACGCACCGATGGGCAAATCACCATCATAATTGGCTCAGGTTTACGCTTCACCGATCGACTGAGATTACACTTTTGGAACGGACAAAGTAAAACACAGCAACAGATCCATCCGTTGACGTTCTAATCTTTCCACTGGATGCAAAGGTTCCATTAACTAGTTCAGATATTGACAGACCATCTTCTCTTTGCACGACCTTGCAGCTAAGAGACTAATTGATTCAATGCTGCCCCAGTGACGTCATGGGAGCATTCGCAGTTGGAATATTTTATACTGACGAAGCTGTTCGTGGTCAAGTTTCTTTCTATTCATTTCGCTGGGCCTGAACTCCAGAACAAAGAAGAGAGTAAACCCAGTAAGGTCCATTTTATCAGCCCGCGAAAGATTAAACAATAAACTGCGTCGAAATCTCTGTGTTGCCGAGATCAACAAATCTCTATCCGATCGCTCAGTGAGCGAACAACTTAGCGGATCAAAGAAATCAGGAATTATAGTGTGCTTCGGACCCTCAGGGACTTGCCGAGCACCAGGCAATAACAATAAAATCACTCTCTGGTGCCTTCGAGTTCGTCCATCCGAGGTTTCCTATTGTCTCTGTCGATCTATTGGCGTAGCTATTTGCCCTCAACATCCCAGCAATGATCGTGAAACAAGTGCCTTCTGTAGTCTCATCGGTCTCTGCGGGGTCGGAGACATTGACCGAAGCAAGGCACGGGTGCGATGCCAGCCCATTACGCGCGTGGAGGTTACAGCCTGGCTGTACAGAGAATACTGCCCTAGGCAAATGGCATCGTCACTGTAAGTACTTTTTGTCCAACATCAGCGTCGGGCCATAAAGTTAGGGCGTAGGGACCACCCGTTAGAGTCAAACTTGGGATGGAGTTAGAATATAAAGCTTCACCCGTAATTTTTTTCCAAAAAAAAAGTAACAAAAGTGTTATGGTTTTGTTAGGCGTCTTAGGACAAAAGAATCAAAATGGCCTTAAGAACTTTTGACAAAAGAAATCCCGCAATAGCGGCCCCCCGCAATAGCGGCCCTCCGCAATAGAGAGCCGACCCCTTTTGTATCCAAGACAATACTCTGTGAGGCTCTAGTAAAAGTCAACACGGCTGCTACCCTCGACTGCTTGCTGCAGGAAGTATTTTGGGCGTCGGCACGGTGAGCAGGAAAGGCATGGCATCTCCTGATCGCGTCCTCAGGCTCAGCGTCCTATTCTTGCAGTAGTGTGTGAAGAACGGTTTTCTCGTAGTTTTTCTCTCTTTGCATTTGCAATAATCCCTGGAGAACACGTGACTAATATGCTTTCTCAATTTAAAAGAAATGAAAAACGTTGTTAATTGTATGTTGATGATATAAGAATTTCGGTGTCTCGTCGCTCACAGTAAGTATCACTGGTATTTGTCTCACTGCTACAGATATATGAGTTGACACGGAGAACTTAAATGTTATCATCAGCTTCCGCACAAAGATTGCGACATTATTTTGCCTTCAAGAATAATTGCACACTGTCGTGCTCCCATCCATTTATTGCAACACCAAAGGAAATACAACCCAAACCGACAAACCAAAGTAAATAAAGGAAACAAAACGAAAGAATTCCACATCAACCCAATCCAAGCTGAAAGATAACTCAACCTCTTCTTTATGATACGGTTCTACACTTTGGGCATTCGAGAACAGACTGAAAGCCTTACTTATCTCGTGCTCTGACCGCTTAGTCCTGCTAGAGACGTAAAAGGCCGAAATACCGTCCTGTTGGTATAACTCCTCCCAGGAGTTCTTACTTCCTAGAGACACGGGGGCAAATATTCAATATCAGCGGTGCATGCTATGACTATGTGTGACATGACACATCAGCACGATACAATAAATTTCTCGTGTAGACTGCAACGGTGATTGCGAACTGGTAATGGGAGAAAAAGAAAACTCTACTCACACCATTAGTTTTCATCTAGTACGGCGATTTCCAACAATATAAATCCCTCGAAACAGTGGTCTTCTTGTAAGTTTTGGCATGTAGATTACTCATACAAAGTTAATCAATTATTTCACCACAGACATTAATGCACCTCTCTGTAGTCCAGGCTGTGGAGGAGACTACCAAACTGAGTTCAGCATGAAACAAGACCAAACAGCAAAGTTCCACTCCCACTTCTCAGCCCACCACTTCGTTCAGCCAAGCGTACTCGATGTTTCTGTTACTGCTGGACGTCCTAGCTCACCGCGCTCTGGACTCCTCCCTTGGGGCAGTTCAACACTGTAGACACCATGAACATTTGATCTGATATGAACGTCTGCCCATTGTGTGCGGGAGCGCATGGTCGGCTAGAAACAATCTAACGAAGCGTGAATATCTCATGAGCACGCGCATCCACGAAGCTCTCATATCGTCTGGTGTATAACTGTCCATTTTGGATGATGGACAACCCGTGGTTCAACACACAGACCAACGCGACAAGTCCCGCTGTAGCGCCTTATCCGAGCTCGCTAATGTAATTTGTGTTGCAACTGATTATGGTACGAAATTCTGGCGATTTCTCTCGTCCAAACATTGCAGAGTCAGTGGTGAAATGCGTAGGAAGACCTTCCCATCACGTGACGCGGGAAGCGTTGCATGACTGTAGGTTACAGCCATCAGAAGTGATTGTTCTATCATGATATGGAAAACTTCAACACCTTCGCCAAAAGGAATCTTGTATCAGCCCATTACAAACGCATAAAGATGCAGCGATGCACACAATATATTTGTAAATGGGTGAGAAAGAAGGGCTGAATCCTCATTACAAGTCAATTCCTTACAGTGTTTGGACCGGACTGAGCAAAAACATCTGAAACTGATTTGTCGAAAAATATATGGCACGCTATATCGAATGAGCGATGGATTTCAAACTCTTTTATTCGTTTTGGCTGATGGTGAGGTCAGAGTATGATATTCTTAGTTGCTTGTGAAAGTTGAGGTCGTGGTGACTTTAGACAAACCAAACCACCAAGCACTTATTCAATGAAATCTCATATTTGACTAAATCAACTCCTGAAATGAATGTGATGCAATTTGAAAACAATTCTGTTTTGTCGATTTGTACCAGTCGTGACGGTCCAAAAGCAAATGGGACAGCAAAACTCGTCGACATGATTTGCACATGAGCATTGCATTCACGATGACTGAAACAAAAAAACCAAACGAATATGAATAGAGTTTTAGAGCCTATAGCCTTTGTACGCTATAGAAGGCCGTTGGTCACGAAAACCAGCCGAGCTGGTTCGAGGAACAGCCAAACAAGTGTAGATTTTCCTATTTATTCGCCTCTCACGAATTGCACTGTGAGACGAGGTGGATATTTTATTACAGGAGGTTCCCATAAAAGAGAAGTCGATGTGACACATGCTCATGTTTCCCTTCGTGAGTGTGTGTGTGTGTGTGTGTGTGTGTGTGCGTGTGTGTGTGTGTGCGCGCTCGCGCGTGTGTGTGTGAATTACAGCATCACAACTCCTCTAAGAGATGAGGCAACACAAAATACAACACTTTTTAATGGCATTTGTTTTTTTAAAGGGGTGAAGTCGTGTCACAGTGATTCACAGCACGAAGGTTTTTTTCTTCCTATATAGAACAAGATATTATTCAATGAAATTATTAGTCCAGCCAACTAAGAAACTCACTTGTAAATTTTTGTTGTTGTTTCATTCAGAAATAATGAGACGAATGGTATGATACTTTACATATGGAATATAATACTTCCCGTAGAAACTCGCCATAAACTATTTGTCAACTTATGGTAATTAGGTGAATAACTTATTGAATACGCATGCTCCTCAGGTCAGTGAAGAAGAATATATCGTGACAAAGCACGAATGAAATTTGTCAGGCGATATATTGGCCATGCTGATTTTGACAAGATCAACATACACGTTAAAGGAATCGGCAGGAGACGGCGACTTCTGAAATGACAGAAGATTACAAACATGAAATAGCAGGCACGAACATTTATTCACAAATCATTTCATGTGACGAGTTGAATAGACCGTGCGATATTACTCTTTAATGACAACGGTGTGACAAAAATAGTTTGAACAGAGGAACTGCGCACAGGCTGGTTGGTTTTCAATAAGCACAGAGGAACTATACAGGTTTAGTTCAGGAAATGAGTTTATGCAAAGACAAAGCATCATTTTCTCCGGCATGCTCTTTGATGCGTACCCAAGAGGCTGGGAGACGAGAGGGAATGCATATCATTGACCAGGTCTCCTCATCTAAATAGTTTCAAGTACACGCTTGTGGCGACCACCGGCAATGTTTTGGAAGGAGAATGAGTTTTAAGTCTCAAGAGACACAATAAATTTGGGCAGAGTGATTATACATAATAGTTCAGGTATATGCATCAAAAGTGAATCAACCCACCCACTCACCCATCACTCGCCCTTTATTTTTGTAATCACGTGGTATCGACTGCAGTCTCTGACGTCATCAAAGGATAGCTTATTTCGGGAATAGTGAACCTGACATGTCTTCTTTTAAAGATCATCGACCAGTTCTAGTATTCTGTTAGCTTTAAAAAAATATTATCTTTGAGAAACTTCGTAAAACTTTCAACAGCAGCAGCAGCAGCAACAACAACAACAAATGAAACTTGGCGCCAAATCCATTTATCGAAATCCTTGATCTCTATTTCATGACATGCACAACGTGTAAATATTATTCGCAAGTTTTATTATTTGCTTTAGAAGAGATAATATTTACACTGAATGATTGAATAATCGCACGATGAATTGGATATGAATGAATGAATAATGAATGAAAGAACGAACGGACGAATGAATGAACAAACTAATGAACGAACGAACGAACGAACGAATGAATGAATGAATGAGCGTTTTTATGCAAAGCACGATTCATTAGTGAACTGACGAACCATATCAACAAGGGGCTGGATGATGGCAAGCATGGATAACACTGTCGAAACGAACACAGGTTCGGAGACCAAAGATAGCCAAACAAACCGATACATAAGTTCAACAATCTCCTTCAGAGTGAAACAAACAAATTGGAAGAGCGTGCATACACGAAGTACATGTATTTAGACAACGAGCCTAGAAACTGAAAAAAAAAGTAAAATGAGGAATTCAATAAAATGACAAACTGAACCCAGAGAAGAACTTGGTTTAGAGTCCAATATGTTTCAGCAGAGATTCAGGATAGTTTGTTTCCGACCTCCAGGGCCCGGTTCAAGCACAGAGCAAGAGCCGTCAGAGACAGCGAAAAGCCACTTCGCGGAATAATTTTTATTTGTCGCCGAGTTTAAGGAGGAAGTAGGATTCTGAAATAAGAGGATTCACATTCTGTCACCACAACAATTTGATCAATGTCACCGACGTACACCGGAGACAGAGCCTCCGTCATAGATACGGTGTCAACCATGTCAGTTTCGACATTTCATTTCACTCAGCGCAATATTTCATCCGTAAAGGTAGGGAGGGGACATTTCATTGGAAAGACATGTCAAATGCATTATGATCTGGTGTTACATCTCTGCACTAAATGGTATTGACGCATTTGCTGACACGTAACCTTTTCCATTAACTTTAATAAGGTGAATGATGCGCTCTAAGCTTTAACCAAAAATCTGATCGATCGATGAGATATTTCAGACCAGCCTCTAACGAAGTACAGCACACAGATCAGTACGAACATCAATGCCGCCACAGAAAGCTCTAACAAGGAAATTTTCATTGCAAAGCTCAAGTTTCCTCCCCACCACCCACCATCACCCCTCACCTCCACCCCCACCACCCACCCCCACCCCTCACCCCCACCCCCACCACCCACCCCCAACTTGACGTAGACTTCACTTTCATTTCATAAGCTTCTATGTCGTCATTGATCTACAGAATAAGCGGACTAAGTCTCGGTCTGTAACTGCAAACAAAGTGCTCTTTTTTGGTAAAATAGTTTTTTTTAATATTGCGACTTTTCCACCCATTTGTGGATGCTCAAACCACACACATTTACCCCCTGGTCATCGGGCTACCTCTTCTTATCACTCCGACATCATCTCAACTCCCTGGGTAGCATGCAACTAGGCTGCGGATGAACTCGCCAAAGTTAGCAAGCACTCTTCTGGAGTGATAGTAGCGGGCTTATCTCTAATCAACATTGGCAACTAACTTTCGCTTAACCCGTAATATCCAGAAAATGAACGTCTTTAACCTCTCTCGCAGTAGTAGACAGCGTATCACACCAGCTTGTCTGCTGTTTTCAGTGAAAATACACATTTGTGTTATAACACCTTTCCAGAGTTTGCTGGTCATTTATTTTACTCGTATTCGCCTCTTGTTCATTCTTTGTTCTCATTTGTGACAATATTTATTTTTGCGTTTGATTTCTATTTCAATCATCAGCATTGTCTTTTTCGTCGTGGTTTATTCAAATGTTTGTTTGATTGTTTGGGAATGGTTGATGCTTTGGAGAACTTCACTCCAAAAGAATTACATATAGGCCTAACGATTTGGTGGACAAACTCACTCCAAATTTATTGTACACAACTATTTGAAATACATTCATTCTAAAGGTATCGCACACAGCAATGTCAAAGACAGCCATCACTGCTTAATATCGGGGTCAGATCAGAGACTCCCGATAGCCGAAGACTCAAGAGAGTGTTCGGACATATCAATATAGAAACGCGTTTGCAGAGCAAACTGAAGAAAACCCCACGAATCTGATTCTGCAGCAACACACACGTCGCAATGTCACCTCGGTTGCATCCATTCATCCATCTTAGCAGAGAGTAGAATACCACCGACACAGTGGTACATACGCGAAATCTTTCGCTCTGACAGTAATTTTTGTACCGTGAGGACAAGTCTTAGACAACTGACATTCCTATTTCAGGCACAAGAAATTGCGCCAGTTTTCTTTCGACGACAAACCTGCAATATGTGGTCATTAGACAGGACACCACTCCGTTCAGATGCAGTCGAAGCCATTCAAATACGCATTAAAGGGGTCAGAAGCGTTAATAAATTACACAAACTATTTTTAAAATGGAAAACACAAGCAGTTTTCGATCAAAGTCAGAGGTAATCTACAGGTAATTGCTTGTTGTGTCGTGTTCTTCCTATTTATAGCGGAGGGCAACCCACATCTCTATAAACACGTTCTTTCCTTAAACAACTGTGGGCGTTGACCTTTCCACCCATCACCAGTCTTTCACAAACAGAACACTTGAAAACGGTAACTCGAACCAAAATCTCGCACCTTTTCCTTCCACCCTCTCCAGCGTGGTTTAGTCTTTCATCGAAAGCCGTCTTCCTGATAGGCAAGCGGGGCCATCAATTGCTCTATAGCGAGACGGTTGGAAGTCTTCCTTTCTCCTTGACTGTCTTGTTTTTTTCTTCACTGAAGCCAGTGGCAATAAAGACTGAGCTAATCACAGGGCATTTCTGCTTTGCTTCAGGTAGCCTCTGGTAAGAAATAGTGGTTTCAGCTTTCGATTTCATCCCCCCGCCGCCGCCCCCCCCCCCATACTACCACCCACATCCTCAACAAAAACAAAGGGAAAATGTACCCGCCAGCGTCACATGCTTTTCATTTTTGAGACAATTCTTCCATTGCATTGCATAGTTAGAAAGTTGTCGACTTTCTTAATGTTCTGACTTTAATATGATGACGCTTTTTCTTGGACTACTGATGTGGCAAGGCTCTTGGGCGTCGTGAAACTAATAAGTTGTCGTCGGAACTGCACGGGTTTCATGAAGATTTCATAAAGATATGGGAAGTTCTGCAGAAGTAGCACCACTCTGTTTCAGTCTTTCGACAGTTCTGAGATGAACTATGGCGATCTCTGGTAGGCTTTATCCCCATGTCAATGGTTTCAAAGCACACATATCACAATCGTTCATGGGTATAGTATATATTTCAGTATTCGCATTAATTCTTTATGATGCTGTTCCACAGCTTTCACTCGCAACTAATTGTAAAATCAGTTTTTATTTGCATGAGGCTACCACTGTCGCTGGGCCCATATCAAAGTTGGTACGTTTGCTTTGAATGAAATCGATCGGCGTAAATATGAAAATCCCGACTGTATCAAAATGTTAAAACAAGGACCACTAAAGCTGTGCATTGCCCCAATTGTATCTGCTGAGTTCAAGAGTGAAGTACATTTCTATTTGGTCGTGGAATCTCACATCCTATTGAGAAGGATATGGACATTATGGTGAAGCCGCATGTAATTTGTGCAATCTACGATGGAAACCTTCGACAGATAAAGAAAGAGAATCTCAACCTAGTTTCACCATAACCTGCATTAGTTACTATGGAAACGGACGTCCTTTCGTGCAAACATGCGCATGATCACGTCATTTCCCATTCAACGACTGTGCTGCTATACAAACATGTGACCGTGCAAGTCCGCAAAACAATTCTTGACCAAACTCTGAGAGAAGTCATCAGTGCACTGTGTCTCGCAGTAGCTTGCCTTGTGTTTATCGTATTATGAACGTTCTGTTTGTTTGTTTTGAATATGCACGGATGAATAAATGATGTGGTTGAAAATCTCTTGTTGTCACTTTTCCGTATTTAGCCTTGTTTTCTCGTGCACAGCCACACATACGAAAGAAGTCACGTGACATTAAGTACGGCTAACAGAACACCATTTTGTACGTTTAAAGTATGCGATTTAATCTGTCAGAAAATTTCGATAAAATGATGATTTTATGAAATCTCATAACCCTATTCACATCGGTACCTGTAATTTACGTCAGAAGCATTGAACTTAGTTTTAACTTTTGCGGTTTGATTCTTACTGTGGGGCAATATATCATTGAAAGGAGCTCTCTGAATGGAGTTTCTGCATTAATACCTCCTAAAAATGTCAGGCTTAAACATGATTGGGATCCTTTGACGTATGGAAGAGGGTTAAGGATGACCACCATAAAAACTTTTATCGCTGAAAGTCACGAATGTCGCATTGTAAGAAAAACGTCAGTGGATGCTCAGTCACTTTCCGTTTTTTTCCGTAGATAAGGCGATAGTGCTGAGAATGCAATAGCCAGGAGCGGATTATGTTTGACGTGACTAGAGGATATAGGGCTAGAGCTGATTCCGAGCCAGAAGGACAGGAAGACAGGGGGGAAGTCTATGGTGAACAAAGTCCTTGTCACACAGTGAGGTAGAGCTTCGCATACGCTGAGTGTTCACCGAATTTTTGTCCGGGAAAACTTTGCTTTCGTAGGGTCCATTATCTCCTGACAGAAACTCGATAACGCACATTTGGTGTGGAAATGGGATCTCCGTCATGAATAGGTCATACTTTCTTTACCAGCATCAATCAACCCCTTTACTCACCATAGCTACGAGTATGGCGTCTTTGCACGACACTTCACTCCGTCCTACTTCCTCTTGGTACGGCACAAGAAGAACACAATCAAGTAGATTTGTGGGGGGAATACATTTATTTTTTGTGTGTGTCCTTGAGATATTTATAACATGCAATGCAAAAAAGAGAGAAGAAAATCGTAGACTTTAATTCACAAAAAAATCATAAGAAGATATAATTTTGTTCTTTGAACAGGTGCGACGGTTGTCCCTTGGTACAAGGATGACGGGGAATCCGTGCTTATTCCCTCTGGACTCGTAAGTGGTTCTGTGGGTCTATGCTGGAGCGGCAGAGACGAGGGCAGGTGGGGCACCGAAACTCCGTTGGTGTCACAGGAACCGTGGCAGCTCTGTGGCGACGTTCACGGGCTGTTGCATGTTGCTGCCGACGGTCAGCCTCTAGCAAGTCAGACGTTTTACGGGAGACAGCTCGTCTCCGGGCACGATCCACCACTACCTCTTGCAACTCGGGTGGTGTAATACCACACCATTTCAGGTTTTCCTTCTCGTTGTCTTTATTGCGCTTTCGTGGACGATCTGCACTCCGCCTTCCTTGTACCAGTTCAAAACACACACACACACACACACACACACACACACACACACACACTCACACACACACACACACACACACTCACTCACACACACACACACACACTCACAAGTGAGAGAGAGAGAGAGAAAAGAATTGGGATGCGTTCGTCGCCCATTCTGATGACATGTCCCGTCCATCAATCATGGTACCCCAGCAACATTGCCTCGATAGAGGGTGACTTTGCCTGGTCCCGAACTTTGTTGTTTGTGACTTTGTCCTGCCAACGTAGACACTGGATAGGCCGGAGGGCGCGCCAATAGAACTTACAGAACCGTCTGATATGGCGCCGGTACCCAATTCAGGTCTTGCACACATAAGGGAAGAACAGTTCGTACTCCATCAAAAGACATGCACTACCACATACTTTTCAAGATCGTTTCAGAGCTTCCTTGACGTTGCACAGTTAACCTAATTTTCAGTGAACCCGTTTCTGCCATGTGCTCGACGCAATGAAGCTGACCTACATATAGTTCTCTCTGCGTTCATTGAAAGTGTTTGTTGTTATGTTAGGTTAGAGAAATGAAGGAAGTTCTCGTCAGAGTGTGTTGTGTGTTTGTTTGCTTGTTTGTTTTTTGTTTGTTTCTTTGTTTGAGAGGGACCGGAAAGCTATGCAAGTAGTAGCACTGAGGGAGCAGTGTGTACAAGCCTGTGCGAGTTTGCCACAAGAAATTAAGATAGGACTGCAAGTTTAATTAGGCTGCATAATTTGACACGTGCCTGTAGATCTGTCCAGATGCAAGAGCTCAGTTTTATGTCTGTGTGGCCCGCAAATCTTCATGTGAATTCTTTGCTTGTGACGTATAAAGAAATAAAGCTCGTTTTAACTCGCTACCTTACTTAGTTTTGATCTTCCTGGTGAAAACTAGGAGAATATCGGAGGCAGATGACACTATAAAGGAGTCTGCCATATAATATATATACCATACCATACCTAAATATAACATGCCATATCATACCGCAACATATCACAACATACTATGACAACCATATCATGACATACCAAACCGCACCATCCATACTGTAACACCCTACCGTGCCATGCCATACATTAACTTACTACACCGTACCTTACGGTACCATAGCGTACAGTACCATTCCATTCCATACACACCATACCATACCATACTTGTTATACCGTCACTACATACAAGAACAGAACAGATCAAAATATGAGAACAACGTAAAACATGGCATGAAACGTGAGCTCCTTCCCACGGGGAAACGCCTATAAAAAGGAGTTACCGCTATTGTTAATTCTGACAAAAAAGAAATAGGTAGAAAATAAGTATTTCAAATCATGGAGGAATGGAAGGAGGAACAAAATGACAGGCAACTACAGGGGTCACATTAGGCACGACTTTATCTCGGATATCATGTTATAGATTAGGGTAAAAGTATATCAGTTAATATTTTGTGTCGGAAAAAACACCCAACCAGGTCACGCCCCTCAATTATTCGTAGATAAAAATCATGAAAAATTAAAACGAGTTTGTCGTTATCTTTCCAGTTCGTTCATAATATGACAGACACTGAAAAGTCTTCCAGTGCATACACTCAAGGAGGAAAGATTTGGAGGCCTAATTCAGAATGGACAGAAATAGAATGATAAATCAAAATACCCCAGGTAATGGATTCCCTTTTGGATCTGTGAGTTCCGGCTGCTGCCATGGTATCTGTTATTTCCCCAAGCGGACGTCAGCCTCATCTGTCGCCTGACCTAGACCTGTTGACGCGGGTTTCACAGGACTAAGATATGATAGCAAGGCCAATGACTGAAACGGACTATGGTGATGACTGACGTAACTTAATTAAAAACTATTTTTTAAAACTAGCCTAAATTAATCAACGTCATCGCTATATTCCGTTCGTTATTGCCTTTTCTAGCTCATTACAGTCCTACGAAACTCGCTTCAGAAGCGAGGCTGTTCTGATTTCTTGGAGTTTGCACAATGTACGAAAGGAGCATCATGGAGAACTAGATATTGGCGATGGTGTGCGACCAGTTCATGCTACCCTCACTCACCCCTCACCCTCATCGCCTACCCCTACCCGCTCTGCTTTTCCTACATCTCATTCGTAAAAACGATCTGCTCTAAACACAGCACACGTACACGTAACGGAAAATTGGTCAACCGTTTGTGGTTTCACCAATGACAGTTGTCGCGCCCTCACCCGCTGGGTGGGACCTTACCCTCTCATGCAGAGGAAGTCAGGAACTCAAAACTACTATTTAACCAATAAGAATTTAATTATACTTCAACAAACCCGCAAAATGAATGAAAGGAGGTGAAAATGATGGATGGCAATGATAATAAATGATTGATGACTCACACTTATGCAATCTAACAATGAAGAGATGAAACAATACTACCCGCACATCCTAACCCAAACACATGTGAAAATACATTCCCCACAAATCACACAAAAACCCAACGGTTGGCCACGGACTGAGCCACAACAACACCCCACAGTCCCCCAAACCCCACAACAACAAAAACGGTTGCTCAAACAGCGGACTCTCTCACGCCGGGGCAACTTTCCCCACGACTGTCCAACGCCGTCACTTGCCCGTCCACACACAACACCCCGACTGTCCAACACTGTCTCTCACGTCAGCACCAAACCACTACAGCCGACCCCACTGTCTCATGGCCTCCCTCTGCGACAAGCCGCAGAACGGGGAACGTTGGATGATGATGACAGCGATGAGGAGCGGCTGGCCCCTGGACGATGACGACGGCGATGATTAACAGTGAAGACTCTGGCCGATGTCGACATCAATGGGAAGCATCAAGGACCTTGGATGACGCAGGACGTGGACCATGCAAACGGAATAAAAACACCCAGGCCTAAATGGCCAGAATTAGCAACTATAGCATAATACATAGCACACAATTCACAACTCAAACCCGTCACAAACATGACGGTACTCCGTCAAAACACTGTCTTAGCCTTTCCACAAACTAGTCCCATTTCAAGCAATCTTAACTGTTACTCAAATACCGCAAATCAAAACAGCAATCCTACCATGAACCATGAAACGATTTTTAATGATGCGAGGTGGGAACCAATCAATGAATGAACGTCAAAACCACAGTTCGGAAATTCCATTACCTATCTCAACTTCCCCACCCACCCCTAAAACAGCAAACTCACAACCTAGTGAAAACTTACACAACGACATTTACACACAACAAATACTCACATGGAAGAACCCGGCCCTTCCCCTGGTGACGATTTCCTTCGGTCTACACCGACAAAGACAATATGGTCTTTACCTATTCTGGGCTGGCAGAAGCCACGCCACACACTGGGGCAACAGAAGTCGCGCCACTCCAGGCTAAACCCTATTCATTGGCACCTGCCGCTCGAAACGGTCTTGCCAAAAAATCCTTTTTCAAAAAACTGACCAACCCCAGTGACGTCGACTCAAGCTTGTTTGATGACGTCACAATTTTCCCGAACCCCAAAGAGAGAGAAAAAACAGAGACAAGAGGTGCGCTATCACGCTGCAACTACACAAGTACATGAACGAGAACATTAACATTCAAAAACCGCAACCTGCTCGCGACAACAATGGAGCAAGCCTAAGTGACCAAAACTAAAAACTTTTGATTCATTAAGCCTTTGTTCTCAAGCCTAAAATAAGCTCTACTGAATAACGTGTGTATAAATAGGTAACATCATTAATGGCCGTCGATGCGTAAAATAACTCTCAGAAACATCATTTTGGGACTGGAACGGACTTTATTTGCCCCAAGCGCCCTGTATGCACGAGTAATGGCAAGTAAGGATGACACAGTAGTGGACTTTATTCATGCAGAATACATTTAAACGTGCATAAACGATGTCTGTGGCAAAGAAAACACTTTCTTAGCGTCTATCAACACAACATGGAGCGCAGAAGATTTACCTCCCCTTTAACAAGTGAAGCGCTGCACAAAATCTGTAGGTGTTCAGGAGAGGCAAAGAGCGCTCAATTGCCAACATGAAGCGCTCATGCAGCGCTTTATACTCCTGAACAAGCCTTAGTATTCATTTCTCACAGTTCGATGCAGATTATCAATAGTTCATAAAATTTGATGCATAATCTAAATCGAAATGTTTGTCAATCTGTGGTTGAAGTTCAGGCCACTGAGATACATAATAAACATTACTTATCCCGTAGCTGAGTGGTTCGGGCAATCAATTTTCTCAACTCTGAGTGCTTGGCATGTAACCCGGTGCTCAATTACATGACACAAATGCCGCATATTCAATGTCCAGCCAGAAAATTCGGTCAAATCACATCTAATGCAGGCCCTGCAAGCGGCTTTGTTGTTGTTGTTGTTGTTGTTGTTGGTGTTGTTGTTGCTCTGTACTCGATCCCACATGTGAGCAAATGTCCGACACTTTTTTCTCCAGTTCACATGCAAAATGCTCATTTTAAGAAGCATTGACAAACATAATAAGAAACCGTAACCGAATTGTTGTATTAATTTTTCAAAGCTCTGTGTAGAATACATTAATATTTCGTTTAAATCGCTAAATTACTAAAATCGCAATCTGAGTTACCAAGTGATTTGGCACACTGGCAACTGTTGAACTCGGTCACGTTGACAACAACAGACACTTTCGATACTTTTTCGAACTACAGTCCGCCAAGACAGATAATCACGGCTCAAAATACATGTATGTGTACAAGTACAGGCTAGACATAACAAATACTGCGCGAGAGGCTTTTTATAGCTGTAATATGACATAAGTATGTGTCTCAATACATTTTGTCGTCCTCTTCGAACAAGACTAATTAACTCGTTGATCAACATCAATGTGACCACAACAAACACTTTGCGACTCCTGCGAAATTACCACTGAAGTTGGGTTATGATTTCTTTGTATGTGTGTCAGTAATTCTTACAACGAGCACATCGCATGTGAACTGAAGAAAAATAGATGGCGGAACACTGTGCGTGGCAGACTAGTATCGAACAGTAGTAAACATGCTGTGTGCGGGGTCTGAAATACGTATATATATCACATGACTGAATTTTGTGTCTGGACACAGAGTGCGGCATAAACGTCCTCTAATTAAGCACCGGTTTTACGTGTAGTAGTGTCTTCTGGTTAAGCACCGCCTTTACACGCATACCTCCGCGGGAGGTGGTAGTCCGTTTTGCAAAGGGAATTATAAAGGCATCCCTCTTTGGTTCCGCTCGACTCGCGGCGTCAACCTCGCTTGTTATTAAGTTATAAGATACTAACATATTCCAGTGGACCTTGCATCATATTGAGTTGCATGACATTCTACGTTGTGGTCACGTGATCAAAACAAGCAGTTCTTTCCAGACGTTGATAAGTCTTGTAGGCGAATCTTAACACTTGAAGTAATCAAAAAGTTTTTTTTTCTTAATCACTGTGTTCAAAGCAAAACAAGATGTTCTGCACAGTGCAAATTGAATTGAACCTACCTCACTTTACACTGACTTTTGATCCTGCGTTTCCAGGGTCCGATTGGGTAAAGAAAAAAATACATTTTAATGGTTTTTCACCATTGATCTTTTGAGACTACGAGCAAAACCGTGAGAGCTGCCAAGGAGATAATTCCAAATGATGAGATGTCCCACATGCTTCTCGTGAGCTTTCTCAGATTTCTTGTTTGTACTTCCCCTCGTCGATTTCAAAATGATCGGCGTCACGTAGAGAGCATACATTGAATATTTCTTAAAAATTTTACATAACACTCTTTACGCTTTATAATTGCGATCTGAAGTCTGCAATTACCCGCATGGACACACTAACTCGTCTATTTCTTCATGATTATGCTATTTACCCAATCCACTCGCTCACTATGCTTGCTCGCTCGCTCGCTCACTCACTCACTTGCATGCACGCGCGCGCGCACACTGGCACAAACACACAACATCATGTTCATTTGCTTCGGAATGTGACGCCTTGCACTACCGTTCGAACCATGATGCTTATTTATTTGGCGAAGCTCCCAAGTTCCTTAAACACCACACCATAACTGTCGATATTATTGTTATGTTACTTTTGCACCGGGACGCGGTATCAAAGCCACCACCAGCCTAGTGTTGCGACATGTCTCCCACACAAAGTCATGTAGACGCAGAGTTCTCTCAGAAGTCCAAGTCCCAATCTGGTAGTCGTTTTCATAAATCCTTTATTCGTGCACTTGTCGATTCACAGCGATTCAATCAGTTAACAGCAATACCACAACTGCGCTTCGCTCTCGGGGCTTGATCCCGTGAGGACAAAATCGCTGTTATCCGCGCTCACACACGCTCTATCTCACATACATTCTTCTCGCACGCGTGTTATTCACCATTCTAGTCCTCTAGAGATTTCGCCTGCCGGCGAAAGAGTCTCTAGCACAGTTCATATCACGTGATGAAAATATTCCGTCCGGAATATTCATAACGAGTTCACACGAGAGGCTTGTGGGATAGCGCTCTCCTCCCTGACATACGCCGTTAATTTAAAGTAGTTCTAGACTATTTCGCACAAAACTAATAAATTACACTTATTGAGGCAATAAACAAGCGTTTATTCGATAAATTAAAATGTTTTTGTTGAAATGGAAACAAGTTTTGACATCTTAATGATTTCTGTAAAAAGTGGAAAAAATAATATCCAGAACGAACTATTTTTGGCGCAATGCTGTAACGCAAAGGGTCAAGTCTATAATGCATTCATTGCGAACTGCGCCAGAGTCACTACTGACTCGGGTTCTCAGAATGGTTATCCACACTCTCACTCTCGAAACCAGATTCCGTAGAGGACTGATCACTCCTTATAAAGGCGGACTTACACAGTTCGTTGTGCTCTCACACGTGTTCGTTTTTACCTGCCTTCTTCTCGCGCTCTCGCCTCTTTTCGTGTTCCGCTCGTAGGCTTCTATGCTTTTTGCAGGTTCTCTAGAATCATTGAGAACCGACTAGAATACACTCCACTGTCCTCTAAGCAGCATGAAGCAACGCCACGTGACACTTCAAAGCGGGTCCGCCCTACGTCACGTAACTAGGCAACGGCCTCCCGGAGAGAACTGGCGTAAAACATGGAAGCCACCACGATACTCTAAAACATTCCAGCACTTCAAAACACCGGCATATAGCAAGCCTGTGCAATTACGTATGGGAGAAAGTCTAGCACAATTTGCAGAAAGTCAGATTTAAAGATTTTGAGTTACTAGTAAAATGAAAAACTACAAAACTAAAACATTACTTTTTTTAATGAATGTATTTATTCAAAAGTACCGACAAGGATTCAAAGTTTTGGGAGTAATGTGGCCCGCTCTGCAGCTTGGCCGCACACCGAGTGCACACTCTTTGTTCGTATATAGCTCACTCGATACCCGCTCTAGATATCATACCCCCCGTCATTGCATTGTTACTCGTCTTACCAAGTTTTTTTCCCTTTTCCTACTCTTATTTCCCTGTTACCACCCTCATTCTCCATCTTTACCTCTTTTCCCCTCTACCCTCTTCCTTTTTTCTCTATCCTCTTTCCCTTCATATCCACTCTCCTTCCATCCTTCTTTTTTCTTCTTCTTTCTTTCGCGGCCCACCTTCTCGTCTATAGTACCTCTGCTGCTCTAGACTTTACCTCTTATAGAACTACCGGCACAGTGTAATCACCCTCAGTATTCCGTATCCCCCATCCCCCTCTTCCTCTCCCTCCTATCGACCACACGCCGGCGCGAGTAGAGACGCTCGTGACACACACATTCATTCCTCTTCACAACGTCCGTATATACACCAAACAGTCACCAGACAGAGCCGTGCTGCAGGAGGAAAAATGAATTATATTAACACACTTATCATATTAACCAACCATGGATGTGACAGACTGTGCACGTCCTCGTGCCTGCAATTCCTCAATGCAAGGTCGATTCAAAAACATTCTGTATCGCTCATTGAAAGATTTATCCTGTGGCACCATGATGTAAATAATCTGGTGAGAGAGAGATCGATAGATTGATTTTTATATTATAAACAGTCTCACCGCCCATTAGAGTTTAACATACGTGTTGGTGGTACCAGAAGCGGAACTGTAATAATGGACACTCAACTGTACATTTCTTCACGCCGTTCATTGCGTAATAATATACATAGCAACATTTCTAGTTTTCATTTTGCTCGACCCATCCATTAGCACCGTACCGGATGTTCCAGTCTTTCAGTGACATTCGAGGTACGTTTTTCTCAGGTCATTATACATTACACAGGATGTCAAGAAATGGTTTTCACCCTCATTTTCAAGACAGCGTGGACATTCTAAATCTTTGTTGAATTGGTCAAAACGGTGGCGTTTTTCCCAGATTATTAATGTCAAACCGAAATCGTGTGTAGGCATCAAGAATCTTCTTTATTGTTAAAAATCGAAGGCACTTTTCCTCCCCAAAGACACTTTTGAAGGAAGAGTACCAGTGATATCATTCCCTAGTAGTGATGTTTACATGCCATAGCTGGCTGTGGCAATCTCGAAGCCTTTGTTTAAATGTGTGTAGGAGAACTTAATCGTTGCCGACGCCACCATTGAGCCAGACGTACATAAAGCCATATAAGGACAGTCATTTTTTTATACTAAGGTTGTCCAGTTTCTGTTCAATGGCATGCGTGAATCTGGTATAGATAAATAGGCTTGTTTAGGAAGCCTGTTAAATGGCATTTTACTAATTTTTAGCCTGTATTTAATTGTCCGTGTGCAACCTGAGATAGACAAGGAGTATCTTCCTAGGTCTTCAATCACCATGTGATTTGGTGCGCGGCTATCCAGACCCAGGATCCTCTTGCAGGCGAAATTATGTGCCGTTTCCACTCTATCTGCTTTTCACAAACCCCACAGCTCTGCACCACACAATAGGAAAGATTGCACCTTTTAGTCGAACAGCTTAAAAATACAGCTGTGCTTACATTATGCAAGCTCCACTAGTCTTCAATATTTGTACAACTCCCTGCTTCCCTTTTATTGCTAACCCATTTAGATGGGCAGTAAATGATAGTCTAGTGGAGAACGTGAATCCTAGGTACTTAAAGTTACTCACTACCTCCAAATTCCTGCCAGCTATATGCCATCTGTCTCTCTTGGCTAGATGACCTCCCTTCCGGAAGACCATTATATTAGTTTTATCTAAATGTACTCTCAGACACAGATTGTTAGATTTATAGACACAATTGTTTAACTGGTTTGGTAGGCCTGTGGGCGTTGTCGAAATAACAATATCGTCAGTCAATAACAAAGCAAACATCTCAGGCATACAAGGTTGTAGTTGGACCCCATGCTTACCCATCTTACGAACATAGTTCACTACGACATTGATATAAAGAGAAAACATTGTCGGGCTCTCTTTTGCCCCCTGTTTTACACCTGAGGGGCATTTAAAGAAATCTGACGTCATATCGTTTTATCTGACGCACGCTTCGACATTTGCATGCATACTAACATAGCTTGTAACATTTAAAGAAATTTAGTCGAATACCTGCCTTTTCAAGAATATTCCACAATTGTTTCCTGTCTACAGAGTCAAATGCTTTTTCATAATCGACAAAAGCTACAACAAATGTTTCTCGTCCCTCACCATAAACGTGTTTAAGAACCATACAGTAATTGTTGAATATTCCGATCTAAAACCGGCCTGTTCTGTAAAAATTATATATTTTTCTTCTGCCCAACAACATAATCGTTGTGTCAAAATCATAGCAAACACCTTGCTAAGGGTGTTTAGTAGCGAAATCCCTCTGTAGTTGTTAGGGTCCCTCCTGTCACCCTTTTTGTGCAGAGGTACTATAACTGAGCGGGATCATTCACATGGAAAGTAGCCGGAGCTACACTGGTCATTGAACAGGTTTGTCAAGAAGGGAGCTATTTTGTAACTACCCACTTTGTAGCATTCATCTGGGATTTTGTCCAGCCCTGGCGATTTTGGGGTCTTATTTTGTGAAGAGCAGCCTTCTCTTCAACTATGGATATGGGATTATCTAGAATGCGGTTGGTAACGGTGATCTCTTTATTCAACGTTTCTCTGGAGGCACTTCATTACAGTTACGCAGAAAGAGTTTTACAAAATGCTTTTGCCAAACGGTCATTTCGATATCCACATACAGTATACAGAGGTTCTGCAATTAACATTTCTTACAAGTGACCAAAACGTTTGTGAATATTTTATGCTATTTATTAGTTTATCACTCGTTAAGTTGAAATAATTCGTTTTCTTTTGCACGAATCAAGCTTTTGTACGCCTTTCTGTTTGTAAGATATATTTCTTTATGTAGGAATAAAGAAGTCTTCCTATATTGATTGAGGGATCTTCTAGCCTTACCTTTAGCAATTTGACACTCGCGGTCGTACCAAACAGGTCGACTTTTGGTAAAATATTGCTTCTGGGGAACTTTCTTTTGCTTAGGTTGAGCACAAGACACAATGTTCGAGTTGAATAGCTGAAGAGAAGATTCTATAGATGTATCTAACATTTTAGAAGCACCTTTGAGTTGCTCTTTAAATATAGGTTTTTCCATGCTCTCCAAAAACATATTTACTTTTGTTGGGTCCCATCGTAGTTGGGATACGAAGACCCTTTTGTTGTTACGTCTGAAATGTGTTCATTTACTGGTCCTATCGCGATTTCCGATGGCATATGATGACTTTCCACCCAATTGCCAACAACAAGATAAATTGCGCAATTTGAGGAATCGGCTTATCAATTAAACAGCAGTCGATGACACTGTCACCGTGAGGAGATATATTTGTATAGCGACCAAAAGTATCACCAGATATGCATCCATTTAAGATGACAAGCCGATGGACAAGGCATTAGTTTATCAGGAATTCACCGTAGCAATTTGCAATGCCATTTTGGGACTCTCTTGAGTGTTTAAGGCTGGGACATATATAGCTCTCATCCACATCCTCCCCGTCATCTTCGTCTTCGCCCGTCGCCCTGATATCCCATATTCATATTCTTGCGTTTAAGTCGCCACAGATCATGAACGATGACATAGGAAAGTGTTCCTGGCATTGTAAGAGTGAGTCATCTAGAACAGTGATGTTGCATGTTGTGTCCTTACCGCTGTAATAAGGAGAATCTAGCGGGGGAACATACACACACAGAACAATGTCTAACTTGCCGACATTAGAAACTCGGAATGCTAAAAAGTTGTCAGCGTCAATAGCAAGTGGACGCATGAACTTGGACATTGATATTTTTCACCAGAGCAGCTATTCCCCCTCCGATCTACGTCCCTGCTTTTATAGTGTGTTTTTTTAGCCATTTTGTGTAATACTAAATAATTGTCAAAATGATATGAAAAATCAAAATTCTTTGGTAAGCAGCAAATGTAAAAGAATTCACGATTTTTGTTACCTGGCTCACCAGTTTTGGATGCAAGGTCTGCAACATTCCATGACAGTATACGAATATTGTCAGGTTTGGCTTCAGGCACTATTCTTAAATCACCAGAACTGCTAGTAGAGCGTATAGAGATATTTGCGATGCTCGGGCGTAGGCCATCCCGTCAGTCCCTTGGAGGATCAGCGTCTCTGTGTACTGAATTGCTTCCCATGTGGCGCAGTCGTCCCTTCCATAAGGACTGGCTGGTGGTGTCCTTTTCCGTGGCGATCCGATGTTCCTCATCTTCAATGCAGACAGGCCCAATAGGATTCTCTGGGACTCTCGCGCAACCCAAACAGCCTGAAGGAGTTTCTCCTTGTGTCCATTCCGAGACCCTCAACTTGGCCCTGAGCTGCAATGATTCTGTTTATGTAAATCTGCTTCGACATTGTTTAGGGGTAACCTCAGTCCATCCACCTGAGTTTGTAGTGCAGCATTCCATTGAGAAAGGTGGACACAGTGTTGATGGAATCGTTCCTCCATCTCTCGCACTGAAAAATGCATCATCTCCTGTCGTGCATTTCAGCCCTGCAGCTCAGCTTCGAGACGTTTGGTTTTGTGAAAATACAGGTGCACGAGGAGGTGGCTGAAGCACAAGCTGTGCAGACTGTGCAGGCAGTCCCTGCTCCATCCGAAAAAGGTTCCGATATGCCCTCCACTCTCCCGCCGCATCAGGATAAAGGGCAGCATTCCGATGGTGTACCTCAACAGGCTGTGAACCTGTCTTTTCAAGCCCAGGCCCAGGCCCAGGCATGCACGCTGATTCCGTGAAGAAAACTCGTTCTGTTTCTTTTTCGGGCGACCTGCACGTGCATGGTGAACGCCATTGCGATTTCGATATTCTTCGAGCGAAACCCCCATTCATCACCCCGTGAACACAACCTTGAAAGCGTTTTCAAGGAAAAGCAACAACACATTCAGTATTCTCAGAGAGCTCAAAATAAAATGCTACACACGAGTCCTAAACATTTTCTGGAATACACATACGATGAAGTTTTCCTGAAAGAATCACCGAAGCTGGCAATTCATACACACGTAGAGTAACTGCTGTCACATCACCATGTATGTTTCTTTCTTTGTTGTAGACAGATACTTGTACTATTGCAAGTAGAGACACAATGAATCTGCGCACAAGTGAGAAAAAGCCATTGCATCGACAAAAATATAGAAAAACGTTATCTCACATCAGTCTTCAAAAATAGGTTTTGTGCTCTTCGGTTCAACACAAGAGGCAAAGTAACTCGTCAGCCGTGGCACTGTTTCGCGCATGCAGGAACAGCAGCACAACAGTCCTCTGCCACAACTAACCAAATAGTCATGCACGTTGGCTGCAACCCACACAAAGATGCTCTTCTAGAAGAATGCTTTCAGACAGCAGGTTCTTTGTCCTCGTAAACGTCGCGTAGTCTTCAGAGAACATGTAGTAGAGACGGCTACATTCGATTCACCACTCTACGCAAAGTTCGACATGAATGCTCGGACCAGGCGACATGAATGCTCGGACCAGGCACACAACATGCCATCAAATGTATCAACTGGCAACAAAAGCATCCGTTTTACTCACGCACTGAAGTTTTCTATGTAAAAAAATTGTTTAGATGCACAGTACACAAAGAATAGTACTGCAGTATCCCTTCCCAATTCAACAGCTCGACCGCAGAGCACCGGCACGACACGACTTGCCTCGGAGGCGTCGCAGCGCAGTGAGAGAGAGAGAGAGAGAGAGAGAGAGAGAGAGAGAGAGAGAGAGAGAGAGAGAGAGAGAAAGAGAGAGAGACAGAGAGAGAGACAGAGAGAGAGAGACAGAGAGAGAGAGAGAGAGAGAAACTTGAACTTTTTCAAAATGTACATGTAGGTCAGCCGCCCTATACACGTGACAATGCAATGAAAACAACCTGAATCTGGCATTATTTTATGAACAGTCAATCTACGAGAACGCTCTGATGCTAGATGGCTTTTTCTCCCTTAGTCTAAATGCGCAATGGATTTACATCGCTACATTGCTGGGTATTGTATTATCTGTTCCCTCTATTAAACGAACACAGCCCTCTTCGACATTACTCTTTAGATGCTGCGTAATAAACATGTAATTGATTTTAAATTCACTTTAGAGAGGATAATATAAGAGGAAATGTTCTTCATTCTCAGCCTCTGTACAAAATGTTCACTTATGATCAATATATATTGTCGGTTTCTGTACTGTTAATTTGTCTGCGAATCGTTCATTCCGAAATTGAATCCAAGAGAGAGAGAGAAAGAGAGAGAGAGAGAGAGAGAGAGAGAGAGAGAGACAGACAGACAGACAGACAGACTGATAGACTAACTGACAGAAAGACAGACAGATATAGAGATAAGAGGATGTTCATTGAAAACACACTAAGGGCACAAAGAATACAACTGAAAGATTTACATCACTCGAAAAAGAGAAAGGAAAACGTAGCGAGTGAGACGTGTACTGAATCACGCGACTTCATGCCGGAGGCGGTGGATGTGACTTAGCGGAGTAAGCCTGCTTTGCATGACTCAGCTGCCTGAGGGCACAGATGAGATCTGAGAATCAGATGGAGTCCGAAGGAGCGGAAGCTGTCTAAAACAGGCCAGGAGTCTTTTTCACCACTGCAAAAAATTGGATGGAGTTCAGCCGCACGGAAGGCACAAAGTTGAAGGAATGACTGCAACCCAAATCATTTCAATTACAGCGAATCCACCCATTTCGTGTGTGCTACTCGTTAGAGGACTCTTGAGCCGTTTTTTTCCCAAACACGAGTTATCACAACGTTTGTCGTCTGTTATAAGGTACCACCACTGATGGCTGCTTACCATAACTGTTTCGCAAGTTTGTTGACTGCGTAGCAACACATGCGTTTCAAATATAAAGCTTGCCTACAGTCTAGAGCCAGGTCACAACTTTAATTTCTCAGTGGCGTTTGAGTTGTTCTCGTATAAGACCTACCTCTTATAAGTAATAGTGAAACAATCTTATCATGACTATGACTAGTTTCGTAATCTTCAGGAAGAATGAACTAAGTTGTGCATTTGATGTGATGTTTGTGAAAACATACCATAGGCCGTCTTTTTTCATTTCATCTTTAGACGTCGGCGTTTTATTATCACACAGGCATGAAATCTGAAGATGGATAAAGCTAGAGTTCGTATGATAAGGTACAGTTAAATCCATTGCAAGGTGTTTAGATCTTTGATCCAAATGTAACTCCGAAGTCAATAATTTAACATTAAAACTTACACTGGAAAAAAGTCTACCATGTTTCATAACTTCTTTTGTAGTGTTCGTCTTTGGTCTTGGGAAGTAAGTGGTAGCCAAGTTATTTGTCAAAAGGAAGAGTCTACCCCTGTCTATCAGATTCTGAAGATTTCATAGAATTCTATTTCGTTCCGTTCATGGCCGCAGTTGTCGCCGAAAGAAGTAATCTGGAATGGAGTCGAGGACCTCTTGTTCACGGCTTCCTTATTCTTTACATCTCGTGTGCTTAGTACACTTTCCGAGAAAGTACACTTTACCGTGACGAATTACATTGCCTTGAGCGAAATCATCTTCATGTTCATGATCAAGCACCGAATTTCAGTTCACGAACGTCTTCTAATGATACATGACTCCTGTCAACCGAGCCTCGTGAGATTTTTTAATAAAGAGTGCTTCCGTTTCGTCGAAGATTTTTGCTCTATCTTCTCCGAGAATTTTTTTTCTACAAGATAGTTACCAGCAGGCAGAGAGTGCACACCGTGATGGCATCATTTCAGGACAATATTAATCGTGTTGGCCACACAAATTATGTTTTATCAGGATCGCGGACCTAAGTTTATCTGCTTTTTAATAAGGCGCCGTTTATGGAAAGCTAGACGGAAAGTTTAATGAAACGTGCTCGTCATGATCGAACACAATTACCAGATGTGACCGTCCTTCCAAAACGAGTTCGAGACTTTTGCGATTTTCACAAAGTGGAATGATTTCCCTTCAAAATGGTACTAAAATCATCATGATGATTACGAGTAGTGAGTTATCATGTTTTAACATACCTGAACTAAAATCAGCCATTTTTGAGAAAACGGCATTTTGAGTGGGTAGTGATCAAGGTGTACGGCGACCGGGCAGTTTCGTTGCCTTTGAGCTCGTAAGAATTCCTTAATGGCCAGTGAATAAGGCACTGTACGTGTAGATACGGTCATTACTGGCCAGTGAATAAGGCACTGTACGTGTAGATACGGTCCTTAATGGCCAGTGAATAAGGCACTGTACGTGTAGATACGGTCCTTAATGGCCAGTGAATAAGGCACTGTACGTGTAGATACGGTCCTTAATGGCCAGTGAATAAGGCACTGTACGTGTAGATACGGTGACGGCATACCCGAACGGACACATTGGCAAGTAAGTCAGAACCTGTAGAATGACGAGGTGGGGTGTTACGCATTCAGACCCAGGGTGTGTTTGGCACCAAAGAATATCACATGGTCTTTACGTGATCGTCAAAAACAGCCATCTATTGACGAGTGCGATACCTGAAACTTTTAAAGTTTAAGCAGTGATGGTTAAGTTTTCTGAAGTGAGTAACATTTCAAGATTGCTAAATGACTGCTGTGTCTCAATTTGACTAAAGTATCGGGTCAACTCAGAGAATCCGTCCCAAATTACAACTTTTGTTTTTCACATGAGATCAAATACAAACTGCCTATACAAGATACAAGATACAATATACTTTATTGTCCTCATCGTTACAAGGAAATTTGTTTTGTCGGTGGCAAAAACATAATACATACATACAAAAACAGAAACGTACAAGAAGTTCAACATTAATTAACTCAATCACAGCGCTCAAGTTATGGAGTCCACACACTAATCATAGGCCATAAAATAAGATAGCATGCAATTGTATCATAATTTATTACTCTAACAAATGTAATAACACCATGTTACTTCAAGTAAATATACATACTGAACACGCGCATCAGAAATAGTAAACAGAAAGACACAATAAGATAGGACACATTTAGCGCTACATCATAGGCAATTCAATTTAATAGAGAAACATTCTACATCGCAACAAGTAATCACAGAAGGAACAAAAGACACAAGCATGCACATCAAACAATCATCGTCACGCAATCACACATACCCGATCTTCAACCATAACACATGTACAAGCCCCCCCCCCCCCCCCCCCCCCCCCAATCATGTTCTTCATCCTGCATCACAACACAATCACAGGAAAGACCAACAAGAGACAGGCATGCACATCAACAACCACACTCACACAGCATACATACACGATCATCAACGCATAACGCATGCACTCCCCCCCCCCCCCCCCACCCACACACACACACACACTCTCACATGTTCATCCTTGTTGGCACAGACATAGTTCACACCATTCATAGTCCTTCCTGTCACAGTTCACAGCACTACAAGTCCTCATAGTCCCAGTTCACATTACTCCAATCCTCCGTCATAAGTCACATCAATCCTGGTCACATAGTCACAGCTCTCATCACTCATCCTCACAGTCACAGTTCACATCACCCACTCTTCAGTCACAGTTCGCGTCACTCCTGGTCCCACAGTCACGTCAAGTCTCACAACAATCTTCATGCATACTACCCATTCACCGGGACTCGTTGAAGAGACGGATGGCTGTCGGGAGGAACGAATCCCTCATACGGTTTGTTCTGGCAGGCCAGCACCTCAGGCGACGTGAGGACTCACGAGTGGGTTCGCATGACGCGAATGCCTGGTGCAGAGGGTGGCGGTCGTCGGAGCGAATCTTGCCCATCTTCCTCAGGGCCACACTGGGGTAGCGATCACTGAGAGGCTGGAGGTCGGAGCCAGTGATGGCGCCGGCTTCCTCCACGACCTTCTCCAGCCTCTCCATGTCGCCCTTCCTCACACTGCTGTGGTAACACAGCTGGTTGAAGGAGACGACGCTCTGAATCGTCGCCTGGTAGAAGAGGTGGAGAATCTCAGGGTTGACGCGGAACTGCCGCAGCTTTCTCAAGAAGAAAAGCCTCTGGTTCGCCCGCTTGCACACAGCGTCCACGTTCGGCGACCAATCGAGCTGTATTTTTTGCTCCAGAACTTTTTTGATATTGATCGCAAACAATACAAGAAAGACGTGAAAGATGTAATTATTCAAGTTGCGAGGTTTCCTTTTCCATATCACTGCATTTGAGCAGTCTCAGGATCTTCTTCAAAAGTATTACTGTTACAATGACTCCTATCATATCAAATGCCGTGACATTTTGAGATATCAGCGTCAAACACGGCCCCTACTTATACATTATCGCATACACCTTTTTGCGGAATAAAAGAGCAATTTGAAAGGAAATGTCCTGTAATGATCCGGTTGGGAAGTCACAGGGTGGAGGAAGGGAGTAACATATACGACACAGTGATACGACGTAACGTGGTGACATTCGGAATGTTTAAGATAAAGAAAATGCAAAATAAAACTTATTGAATTACTTATTGTACAAAACACAGAGAACTGCAAATGCTGAAGGAGATGAAGCATGGATATGGTATAACTGCAATACTTCGTTACCGTGCCCTGCTGTAGTCAGGTCAGCAAATAAACACTGCTCAACAAACTCTGTATCTTGCCGTTCCTTCCACGCAGAAAAAATATTTGCTGTTTCTGATGGGCAACAAACTTCGGGTCGTTCACATCCAGGAGTAAATCAATGAAATGACAGAGTGGTGTTTGTGAATGTCCTAAATTGACGTTACCTAAAGCCTGTGGAGAAGTAATTTTTCATGTATTTACAGTTTGTCTGCCAGCGTAGCCATCCCAAACGATGCACTGACTTTTGTCTTTCTTAACACGGCTTTAAAGCGTTAGGAAGAGAATTCTTGGATAAATTCTAGGCAAGGGATTCTGAAGACGGAAAGTTATTGTATAAAGCTTTGAGCCTCTTTGCATGCTTTTAAAACTTCTTTTTCACTTTTCTTCAACCACCATGTCGTCTCTCTCCGTACCCCTGCCTCTCCCTCCAGTGCCTCAATCTCTCTAAAGTTTTTGCGTCAAGGATAGATTTTCGCCGCAGCGGCTACAAACATGAACAAAAAAACACACTTATATCTCCAGTTTTCCTGAAGACTGCCCCTTTCAGAGAGAAATGGTTTGAATTGGCGCAAGAAGGCTGTGCATATCATACTAACCTGACTGCTGCAGATAAATTTGGAGTGTGTTGAGAGTAGACAATATGGAATGCATTCTCACTGACTGTCGTCAATTCTGACAAAAGAATGATAAGATAATAACTGTTTGAAGCATAAACCTGTGTTGATGTCATGTCCATACATTTCTTACTTATGAAGAGAGTGATGATACAATAGCTTTACCACTGACAACAATACCCTTACAAAAGGTGTACACTTAGTGGTTAATCACCACATGGGAACTCGACATCACGTCCCATAAAGGCAAGTGCCCACATAAAATCGACGGCCCAGGTATGCGGGAATGTAGCCACTTATGCTTTAAGGGCTGTAAACATCATTTTATATGCACACAAATTGTTGTGACGGTGAAGTGTTTCCTTATGTAGTCTTTGCATTATAAAAAAATCATATTTCCCCGCAGTCTTCTTCGCACATGCGCACAGTGCAGTCTTCGAAGTATGAAAATGAACCACTTCGATGAAATACAAAGTTGGCAAGTTGAAGTAGAGAGTTCATATCAGAATGCGCAGTTGTTGACAAAGCATGCGTATCAGGTAACTGCAACTGCCTGCTGTTTCTCAGACTATTGCATCTGTATTAATGCTAACTAACTAGCCAGTGGGCCGGATCAAAGTTTTTTGAGGGGGGTGTGCTTAAAATTGTTTTAGGGTCTTCTCATCGAAGTGGCGAAGCCACGAGTGCGTGCCTGCTTCGCAGGCACGCCCCTCTAGGGGGGTCCGGGGGCATGCCCCCCCGGAAAATTTTGAGAAAAATGGTGCAAATCTGTGCAATCTGGTGCATTTTGGCAGTGTTTTGGGAGGTCATTCAAAGGCAAGAAATTTATATAATGTATAACCAATCAGATCTGAAAACGTCTTGTCTTTGGATTTTTGTTGTTGTCATATTTTTTTTTTTTGAGGCGAGGGGGGACAGGGTGTACATGGCATGTACACATTAAAATTTACTTTCCCTTGCTCAAAGAAAAATACAATGTATTACTCAAAAGAACAAACAAAATATCCTACTCACCAAGTATGCTTGATCCCAAACAATCATCCACACATGAGACAAAAGCACGTCCAGACAAGAGCTCAAAATATTTTCCCAGCTGAGCAAAGTCAAAATTTCAAGTACTGCAAAGTCTTGGAAGAGCACAGAAACTGAACAGTTGTATTTTTTCTTGTAAACACCACCACAAATGTCTCACAAGTCTCATATATTGTCACTTACTATATGAACAGAAACTCACTTTCTTGGCACCCGTCCCAATCAACTAGTAGAACACAGAGAAAGTCTGACACTCATTCAGGGTAGGCCTACTACTGGTTAAGCATTCTTGCCGCCTGCAGCATCATTCGTGTTCTGAACATGGCAGCGAACCTGTCAACAACATTAGACACATTGACATCCCTGTCATAGTGAATGCGCATCAAGGCAAGGCCGTTCAACCTGTCCTCTGCGGTAGAGCTTCTGAGATAGGTCTTGATTGTTTTCAGTCGGCTGATGCTCCTTTCCACTTCTGAAGTAGTTACAGGCAGAGTGCACAATTGTCTTAGAATGGTGCTGATATTGGGATACAGCTGCTCATCACATTTGCCAAGTGCTGCTGCTGCTGTTGCCGGCAGATGAGCTTCCTTCCCCTCAGCCGCTGCTTCATCCTGCACTGATCTCCATTTGGAGATCCACCTGTTGTACTCCGCTTCAAGAGACCCATGGTCAGGGAGGTCTGTATCCCATAGGGTGGCCAATGACTCCAGCCCTTCAGGTATGGCATTGAATCCTGCCACTGTATTCTGGAGGAGAGTCTCGGGTACCAGGCTCAGAACATCAGCTGCCAGTTTGCTGTGCTGAAAACGGGAGTTCAGCTCGGACAACAGGTGGTCGAGGAAGGGGATGGCAATTGAGGCGCGGAAATAACTCTCAGAGTTGTTGGCAGGGTGATTGTCACGCAATGTCTGTCGTTGGCATTGTCGAGGCATGCTGACATCAAAGCCAGCTGCAGTGGCGATCCTTTCTGCCTCACCAAACCACTGAAAGAATGTGGCCTCAACATTGGATCTGAGATGTTGAATGCAAGTGGTCACTTCAGCAATTTCTTGGTAAGCCAGTGCAATGTCTCTTGCAACAGTTTGTAGCTTCACAGTCAACGGCTTGATGTACTGGAGCCCTTTCCTGGCCGTCACAAATGCCACAATAAACGAGCTGTTCTGTAATGAGTTCAGCATTCCCGATGCTCGAGTCAGACTGTCAGAGTCCCACTTGTCAGACCCTTCTTCACCCATCTGGCCAAAACAGTCACAGACAACTGTGTACAGATCTGCAAATGTTTCCAGGGCAGCATGCCTTTCAACCCACCTTGTTCGGCAAAGATCCACAAGTTTTTGTTTCCTGCTGTCGGGAAAGGCTGCAGCGATGACGCTTTCTAGTTTCCTCTGACGTTTTGGTGATGCAGCGAAAAAGTTAGACACTTCCTTGACAAGTTCAAACATGTTCTTCACTTGTGGCACGCTGCAAGCTTTCAAAACACACAAATTTAGGCAGTGACTAGCACAGTGAACATACAGGGCTTTGGGATTCACTTCTTTCAGCCTGGCTTGCACTCCCTTGAACTTGCCCGACATGTTGGAGGCCCCGTCATACCCCTGCCCACGGAGATTTTGTATGTCCAATCCCCACTCCCGAAGTGCGTTCAAGATGTTGTTTGCCAATGTTTCTCCAGTAATGTCTTCACACTGAATGAATGTCATGAATTCTTCTTTGATTTCGCCTTTGTGAACATACCGAAGAACCAGTGACAGCTGTTCCCAATTGGCCTTGTCTGTCACCTCATCAGCCAAAATACTGAAGAACTTGGCATCTCGGACCTCAGCCAGAACTTGTGATTGGATTTCATCACCAATTATTTGGATGAGGTTGTTTTGGGTTGTCTTCGAAATGTACGTGGCGTTTGACGCACATGTTTGGAGGTGCTGCTTCAGAGTGTCGTTTCCACTGTCAATACTGAATTTCAACAAGGCATTAAAATTGCTCCTGTTGTTCTCTCCAAGGACCCCATCATCATCTGTGCCTCTGAGGGCCAGGCCTTGGCGACCACACAGCAGGATGATTTTAATAATGCCTGCAAGGACGAGTCGGTTTTTCTCTATCTGTGCTGCTGCAGCTTCATCTAACACAACATCAATCCCAGCTTCTGGCTGCTTCATTCTTGCAACAAAGTTTTCGCTTTTCATGAGGGCGTCCCTGTGTTTTCCAGTGTCACCATGTTCCCTGATTTTTTCAAGTGCCTTCTGCCATTGGTTAAATGGCTTGCCGACAAAGTTCACCTGCAGGTTTTCACAGGAAGAAAAGAAAACACAGTGTTTGCAGAATACCCCATCATCTGATGTTGAGTAAGCGAGCCATGGAAACTGTTCGAACCATTGTCTTTGGCATCTTCTCCCCTGCTTCTTTCCCTTCGGAAGAGGGAACTGGTAGGATGAAGGAGGCTTCCAGTGATTTGTCAGAATGTGAAAAACATCTCCATCAGTCAAACTTGATCTTTTGTTGACAAACTTGCCAATGTCTGGAGAAGACGCAGAAAATAATGAACCTGAAAAAGTGAAATAATAATCAAAACTCTTCTCTGCGTATAAATCAAGGATTAAATTTAAATTGCAGCTATATTCCAGATGTTACACAATTTTCAATTTCACGAAATGTTAGCCAGGATGAATTCATTATGTATAAATGTTCAATGGCAATCAAGAAGGGGTGTCATACAACATGCATGATAATTTTGGCATTGCATTTGCACTCTCTAAAACAGTTAAAAAATACCAGTACATCAATTTCGAAAAATAATGAGAATATAAATCGTTATTTGTTTTAAAGTTATTAATGAAGGTATTGTTTACATTTTGTTTTGTCTAATTAATATCTTTAATAGATACATTTAGTTGCAAAATGAAGATCTGGTACATATTTTCGTTGTTATTTATGTTCAAACCATCAAATTTATCACTTGTGTTCAAAAATTGTGTAAATAAATAAATTTTGTAATATAGGCCTCTGTACTATATTTTTGAAATGTTCTTCATGATTCATGATAAAATGATGTTATATCATGTTTGTAAAAGAAATAATGCAAAAATAGCCTATAACGAGAAAGTCAGCTAAAAAGTCTGCCAGAGTGTGTTCTAAAACGGTCAATTCCAAAAGCTATAATTTCTAACATCCTTAGATTTCACACATCTAAATGGCCCATATGCCTTAGTTATAGGGCAAAACAAATGTCCAGATGTCTAAAATCGTTTTTTAAAAATGTAAACAGACCGATGATGTCACTGAGTCCCTTTAACACATTTAATCAATTTTACTCACAAACAGCTTGATCACTGCTACAGCTACTGGCGCTCTGGGAGGCTGAGGAGTTGTTGTCACAGGCAGTTGTGTCGCCACTCTTCTCCAGAGACTGTTGACTGACACTATCAGGTTCTGTTTCTGCCATCACGGGCTCAGGGGCTGGGTCACAATGTTCCTTGTGCATCTTTCCTGCAAAAGTATACAAATGAATGAATGAATGAATGAATGAGTGAATGAATGAATGAGTGAATGAATGAATGAATGAATGAATGAATGAATGAATGGGGTTGGCTCAACAAATTCTAAATTCTTACCTCCAACTTGCTCTGACTCGTGTGAATCCGAACGCAATGGCTCATTACACGGCGCTTTTCTTTTCTCAGCTTGTTTGCTTTGATCTGTAAAACAGCAAACAGAATGGTTTTTTGTCATACAATGTAATTAGGCTACATTCTTAATCTATGCATTTTTTCAAACCTTTAGGCATCGATTTGCCAAACACCAGCTGCTCCCCCTCCCCCCACTTCCACACGAATATCGTCTGCCAAAAAAACTGGAATAGGCTAGACTTCCGAGTGAACTCATTCAACGCAAGGTGACAGTTTCATAGTGTAAGTTTTTAGATCTAAACTGCCGTTTTGTTAATGAAACACGATGGGGTGGACCAGCCCAAAACACTATTTTCTATGTGAACCTGACCTTGAAATCAAGGATATTGAGAGAGGTATACCATAAAACCACCTTTCAATTCAAATATTGTCATGGTACTTAGCTAAACAGCTTCAGCCCTCTTCACAAGTCCTAGCACGGTGGTTGGCATGCACATAACACTCTAACTGACTGGTAACATCGAAAAAAATAAAATAAAATGAAATAAAAATATTAAAAACTTACCTTTTGAAGCACCTGCTGAATCCCGCTGAACAAGAAAACTGGTCAGTTTCATTGTGCCTGAGGAATCGGCATTCCTCAGCGGCTTGGGTCTAGGCATTTTGAAGAGTAGACGATTCTCATGCACGTGTTTTCTTTGATAACCGGAAATACGACCAACACACACGTGTTGCAGCGCAGGATAAAGTAGCCTGAGAGTGCCGGTTGCAAGATTCATGGACCTTACATCATATGGACGGCTGGCTCGCTCAGCCTGCACGCGCTGTGTCATATAAGAAGTTCGCCGATGGCCTCGTTTTCAACACTTTTCTGATTGCACTTCCGGTTAATCCGCTTACTATGGACGCCGCTGACGAGCGAATTCTCATGGTAAGTAAAACAGATAATTGTTCAAACAGTGATGATTTATTCCATCAGTTAAAACTGTAAGTACATTTGCAGGCATCCCAGACACACTTTGCAGTTTAAAAAATGGTATTCATTCCACTTTTGACGGAAAACAAAGCACTTTGGTCAGGCTGTTCAGACTGCTTGCGAGAGAAGTACAGAGTCTGTGTGTAAGTGTGTGCGTCGTCTGTGTGTAAATGTTCGTGTAGATGTTGTGTGAATGTCTGCTGTCATTCCGATCTCGACGTTGGCGTGAGGGTGGAAGGCAGAGGAGGGGGGGGACGAAAGTGAGCGATCGCAGTTTAAATGGCTCGAGATCGCGCGCACCTATTTGTGTGAGTGAAAGCGTGTGTGACGGAATGCAGTAGGGATGGCATGGCCGTGGCTGATGATTTCATTGCGTCTGATTGTGTTCCTCGTTCCCCAACCTTTCATTCCACTTTTGACGGAAAACAAAGCACTTTGGTCAGGCTATCTATCTAGTTCGTCTGCTACGGACGCCACTGTCAAGCGAATTCCTGGTGTCGCTGAGGTCCGCGCGTCATCTATAAATAGAAGTGCGCGAAGAATGTACGCTGTTCTGTCCAAGATGAGGTGAAGATTTGTTTTGATTTTAAAGACAAATGACGTCTAACACACCCACATCCACTGAAACAAATTATAATGACAGAAACGTACCTCGTTTGATGCAAGCATCGTCAAAGTGTCGACTGCAGATCTTGGCCATGTCTGGGTTGAATGCTTAGTCCACTGGATCAATTTTAGCAATGATGGCTGATCTTCATTTGTCTTTCGCTTCACTGACACCTTTTCTTGGAATTCCAACGAAAGAATGTGCCCTGCATGCCACTGATGATACCTTACAATCAACAACATAACACTTGGCTCCATCTGAAGTACTGTTCGCCCTCCTTGATATTGGTTTAGGAACCACGGCAGCTCTTGTATGACTGTCATTCATTTCGCAACACACTGGTTGACTCTAGAGGTAACAAGGCGTTTCAGAAATGGCTGACAACAATACTAAACACAGGTTACAAACTAGACACATTTTCCCACCGACTTATGCGGAGAAAAAATTAAGATGGCTAAAACTAAGACACAAAATTCGTGATTTTCGCCAGGTGTTTACACTAACAAAGGCATCGGCCATTGAAAGCGGAGCAACCGGAAGGGAAATCAGAAAAGTGTTGAAAACGAGGCTATCGGCGAACTTATTTCTCTACATGCCACAGTCAGCTATCCATCTATATAGGATCCATGCAAGATTGAATCAGTTTTATTTTTAACGCCACAGCAGAGATGCTCAGAATCAGATCTATTTTTAGCGTCAGTGGGGAGTGGCCCAAAAGCTTGTGCTCTGTGGATAGGAGTTTACTTTGCTGACAACGCGGAAACCCATGCTCGGGGAGTGGCACCAGAGAATAAATCCTATGGCAGTGCGGTCA